>KL265923.1:0-13924 GCA_000699545.1 Podiceps cristatus | reverse complement strand
GTTGGCTACTGATTTCTGAAGGAAGAAGACTGGATATAAAATTTATCTTTTCAGCTGTTTTATGTCTGCATGTCTGGTAGATTTTCAGGTCTAAGATGTGTCCGAGGCTACAGGGGCTTGCCCAGAAATAGAGACTTTCTGGTCCTGTTAGCTCAATACCAAAATGCAAATGGCTCGCAGCTGATGGGAAGAGAAGCCAAAGGAGGAATTTTCAGGCAGGAGGAGATGACAGTGGCCCTGTGTGGATCCGGCTGCTCCGTTGGAGGTGTGGGCTGCATTAGGCGCACAGCAGCTTGCCTTTGAGGGCTGGCTGAGGCGCTCCCGTTCGCTTCGTTTCCCGGCTGTGGTCGGGGACTTGGCTCCTCAAGGCAGCCCTGGGCCGCCCCGGCTCAGCCCCAGCGCTGCCCCAGGTGCACGGGGGCTGCTCACGGGCTGCACCCAGCCTGCGCAGCACAGGCACCCTCCCACGTCCGCACTGGGGTGGGTGTCGTGCTGTCGAGTGCACGCTGCGGCTGCACGCCTTGGTAGGGGACCTGCTGGGCGCTGAGGGTTAAAAAGGGGAAGAGAGTCCTGAGAGTCAACAGTTTTAGGTTTCACCCCTGCCAAATTGTCTGAGACAAAGAATGGCAGTGAGGCCCGAAATCAAGAGGTTTAGGTTGCCAGCACTTTCCATTTCTCATGGTATTTCAGTGTTTCCACTGCTTGTTCCTGGCTAAAACCAAGCGGTGCATACAGTGCGAACAAATTAAAATAGACATTTTCAGCTTTCTACAGATTTTGGGAATTGCTTTTGAGTGCTAAGCAGGGGGCTGGTTCACTTTTAACCTGCCCTGTGGCTCTGAAATGGGTAACCAGCCTTTATCAAGGAGCAACTTTTAGAGTCTGTCTTCCCAAACTTAAGGGGCCAATCTTTTCTTTTTTGGGTTTGGGTTTTATTTTTTTTTTTGGTTTTGTTTTAAGGAGATCTGGTTTCACTTAGATGAATTAAATGTCAATATATCTGTTACTGTGAGTTGTTCCAGTGTAGATTACAGCACTATTGCATGACTTTAAACTCTGTGCAAAGGTCTGCTGCTCTGTGCTATTTATGTCTATCTTGTAAAATGTTTAATAAACAAACACTTTTATATTGATACCTTAGGTCTTGTCTCTGTACAGAGATATTGAATATGAAGTCTAAGAAATACCCTTTCCTCCAGCTTAGCCTATTTGAAGTTTTATTTTTGTGTTTGCAATTTTCTCTTCTGCTGCCGAAAGGCCTATATGCAGAAAATGATGGAGAGGAAAGGTGGTACTTGTAAGGTGAGGCTTGCAGACCCGTATGTTACGACTTGAGAGTCCAGTTGGTGAACTGCACCCCTACCAACCTCTGCTGCACTCAGTCATCTAAACTGAAGTGATCTGAACAGCAAAACTTTTATTTTAAGGGGAAAGTTGAGCTATTTAAAAGTGTCGCTTCAGTGGCTTCGAAGACATTACTATGGATATAAGAAAGTTCTGTGATTGAAGCTCCCGGCTGGGGTGTGCTCCACTCCTGTAAAGCGTGCACTGATCTGAAAGTGCTCTGGGTCAAGCTCTGTGCTGGGGACCCCTCTCCTATGACCTTGCTCCGTAGAGGTTTGGCTCTGGGTTCAGTTTAGGGAATTCCCCTTCCCCTTGTAGAGATGCCCTTTAGTCATTTGTGGGGATCTGAGCTGAGATGAGGCACATTAAATATAAAAAACCCCTACTTGTAACATAAAGATGTGTTTATCGGGCTCTCAGGCCTGACCTGTTAGAGACCAAGAATATCAAACACTTTCTGACGCTGTGAACATCATTGAAGTTTTCGTTCTGCCAGAGGAGGCAAGTGAAAGCTTTCACGCCATAAAGATAAGTCTGTCTCGTGGGCTAAGGGTAATCAGGCTTAGAAGCCAAGTGGGCAGTAGTAGATTTACAAGCAGAGGTTCACGTGTCCTGAGGCGTAGCTGTTGGAGACTGCTACAGAACATGTCCGCGGGGCCGTCGTGGTGCACACGGTATGAGGTACACAAACGGTGAATCACGATGCGTGCCAGCCCTGCTCTGGGGATAACGAATCAGAAGCAGGAAGACTGGCTGTATTAGGAGAAGTTAGGTCCCTTTGCAAAGAAGAGTGAAAGGAAGGAAGGAAAGAAGGAAGGAAGAGTCTCAATGCTGTCCCACAACAGATTGATTTAGATTTTGCGGGTGGTGGGGTTTTTTTAAAAGGAAGAAGTATTTGAGTCAATTCCAAAGCAGCTCAAAAAGATTCTATTTGTCACATTTCAGGTCTCTGAACTGAAAGTTTACCAGGGTTACACAACAACGACTAAAACTGGAAACCTTTCAGACCAGTTCCAGAATGAAGCAGGAAACTGAGGTGATTGCTAAACTAACCCTAGAGAGAGAGATCCACTTCCATGTGTGTGGGGTTAGAGTGAGAGTACCCAATTTCATTTGGAGGTTTTGAGTTGTTTTCTTTTTGATTTAATCGTGGAACAAAATTATTCTGGAACCAAGATCCTCACATTGTTTTGCTTAATGTTTTACAAACAGGCTGTTGACTGAAGTTGTCACTGAACAAAAATTTACCCCTGCTTGTTTACATAATAGGAAAATATAAAATGGGTGTAGCAGCAACTCATTAGGTGTTAGGTTAAGGTGCAATACAGGGATTATCCACATAGAACACGGAGCCCTAAATTCAACGTACCAAGATTAAATCGACAATTACATTTAGTGAAGTCTTTAAAAGGCTAAACTCGATGCTTAAAGCTTTGAAGTTACTGTTGTTCTGAGCGAGTTGATGAAAATCAAGAGTTCAAGTTCTTCTGGTACAGCTGCTCTATTCAAGAGGAACTAGGGGAAGTTGATGATAAATATGATAAAAAGGTTTGCTTCTGCTGGTGTTTGCTTTGTGGTAGCTCTTCATGTGGTATAAGGAGGTGTTGGGTTTGTTCCTAGTTCTGCCACTGGAGGTCTGTTTTAAAATACGAAAAATCATTTACCTTTCTCCCATATCTCATTAGGGTGAAATTTTCAAAGCTACCAGTTTGGGGAACAATATGCAGACCCCATGACCACAGGCATCTAGAGCACTTCTGTATCTCCCTGCGCATGCTTCGGTGTCCAACACAGTAAGGTCCTAGCCTTGGCTTAGATAATTAAGAATATATGCTGATTTTCTGAACTCCGAGTCTGATACATGTATGCTTTAGAAGAACAACTGAACATGCTCTGACATTTACCCTAATAAAATCTTCGAGATTTCTCTATTTCTGTCTTACTGCTCTCCTGCCTAGCTTAACTGCTCCATTTTTATCTCTGGTAAGTTTTTATTTGAGTGGGAAATACATGTATAAAAATGGTTAGCGAAAGCGCTGCAATTTTCAGCACACTTCCTCCTCCGAACAACAGTCTGTATGCTAGAGGAGGCTCATGATGTGTACAAACATGCCCAGACATAAAGGGAAAAAAAAAAAAACAACACAGAAAGTAAAAGCAAGACAAAAAAGGGCGAGGGTTTGTGTGTTAGTGTTCGAGGAAGGTGAAAACGCTTCCTGGCAACATCTGAGAATCATTTGCAGCAACCGATCCATAAGCTTTAGTGAGTAGAGAATGTTTTTAAATCCTCCCCCACCCCCTTTGTTAATCTTTACCAGGTAGTAGGATATTTAATGTAATTCATATGGCTTTCTTAGGGATGTGTAAAATATTTCCATTTTGAAAAATAAGATTTTTTAAACGGCTCAAAGATTTAAGTTCATAAGTCTGGTTGTAAGTCTGTGGTCTTCTCCCCTTTAAAATTTGGGAATAATAATAGTCGTCAGACTGTTCTGCAAAAGGCAGCGTGTCTCAGCAGAGTGAGGGATGAACATCTGGCTGCACAGCCTCCCTGCCTCGCTTTTGGAATAGGAACATCACGTGCCTGTTTAAAAGTGTCCCCATGAATGAAGTGCAGATCGTAATACAGACTTACATAATTCAGAAACACTGAAGGATGATTTTTTTAGACTTAAATGTTCTGAGCAACATCAGACAATATAAAGGAGTTATTAATTATGATCCATGACTATTATTGCACTTGAGAGACTTTAAGAGGTAGCCTGGAAAAGTTCAGATTTGGATTACCTTTAAACACACCCAAAATACTGTGCAACATTTTTAGGTGTTTCTCAGTGGCTGAGGAGGATATTTCTTAAGACCTTCAAGCACATTTAGGATTTTAGGTCATTTGGGGCACGTCTCCACTGTGCAATGCCAAATGGCTCTGAGCAATCCAATTTTCAACAAGACGGAGAAAGATTAACTCCCATCCTGAGAGCAATATATGTCTGTTAGTGTTGCTTGGCACTGATTCTTTTTTACTCCATCCAGCTTCAGGGTTAGATTGTTTGGTTCTGGTTTAGGAAGCTCTGCATCACATTCTCTTTTTTATTACAGACATACTTTTGATTGTTTTGCAAAATCCAATCTAGCATCTTACTACATGGCTTCATTTACACCAGTCAGAAACCCATCACACACATCCATGAGTATATATCTATGTATTACTACAACCTGTACTTAGGAGATGCCTCAGAATCAGCGTTGTCTCCTGAGCAGCCCAGACGACTCTAAAATCGGAGCGGACTTTGCCACATAGGTGACACTATGATTCTTGCCAGCACCAACAACATGTAAAGATGATGCCAGCAAAATACCATTTTTGAAATATGATGATTTGCTGATGGCAAGAGCAGAGAGTGGAATCGACTCAGTAGTCTTTGATTCATGAACTGTTTAGTCTCTTTTAGAGTCCCACGATGTTTGTGAGTATTTTCAAGGAACTCTAGTTTGAATCAGTCAGTAAGAAAATACAGTATAAGCCTAAGTATGTTTTTTATTTAAGATTTTATTGGCTCCTGATTACAATTTGCTTCATTTTCACACCTCACATTATGAGGTTCTTAAAAAAATAACTCAACAGTTTCCAGTTTTTGTTTGTTGTTAAATATGACTTATAAAATGTTAGGTCAAGACTCTTCAATAGAGGAGGCTACACTGTTTGTTTAAAGCTATGAGTAAAGCAAGTCATATGAATGTTTCCAAAGACTGTATTCCAAGAAGTATTTTTGGAAACATTAATGTTGTGTTTTTTAATGAAGGCCACATTCTGAGGCTACGACACCATATGTCACATTCATTTCTGTTCTTAAAAAAAAAAAAAAAAAAAATAAATGGAAACTATGTTTGGCTTTTAAGTGTTTTTGGAATAGTGTCTATGCATGCTTGTCATTGTTCCTTGGATGGGAGAAGAGTTCTTGGTCTGTTAATCTAGTCCATCCAATATATATTGCACTCTATGGGCCTGACTCTCTTCTGCCTTGAAGTGTGTGCGCAGTCATTTATACTCAGGCAAAGTGAATGAAGAGCTGAGGAAAAAGGCTACTGCTAGGAAACTTTTTTTAAAAAAATAATTTTCCATGAATATGTTGGCTTCATTGTAAACCTACAGCTGAACTTTTGTCAGCTGAAACCGGCGTAAAAATGGGAAAAGTACTTGTCATTATTCCACTGAAAACTTACAATTTTTGGAAGAATAATGAGCTTTTCCTCAAGAATATTAGCGTTTTTTTTCTTCAGAAATATCAGTTAGAAGCATGACATTTGGCAAAAATTTTGAATTGTTCTAGCTGTGTACCCTATCACTTCTGATTTGTTGGTGTTTTGTGTGTCAGTGGTTGGATATGGTAGAATGAGCTGCAGACCTGCAGGAAAAGGCATTTGCCTTTTTCAGTGCTGTATCCTACAAGTAATTCATAAGCATCCTGTAACTAATTAATTCAGCTAAGTATTTCCTTTTTTATTGGATTCCAGTTGATGAGGTCTCAGTTTCTAACATAAGTCCTTGTTATTAGTCACTAAAAGTATAGCCTAGCACTTCGTACTGCTGAAGTTCATATGGTTGCAATTTGCAAAGACATCCATTTTTCCTCTGATCTAACAGAGGAATCTCCTAATTCACATCACTTCCTAAATTTGTGTCATCCACAAATTTTATTAACAGACTGCATGTTTGTTTCAAACTCATTAATAAAAATCTAAATACTTTTTGGCAGCCGAATTCTTTGTTTGTTTGTTTTAAGGAATGGTTTGTGAGGGTTTCCAGGACCTCAGAGAGGTGTTTTTTTTTCATTTGAAATGTAAATACTTTTCTACAAATTGAACAAATATGTCTCTGTAGCACTAGCCCAGTAAAGTTCAATTCCATGACCAGTTTTTTCTGGGCAATACTGAGGCACAAATAATGGTGAATGATTGTGTGTTTGATACATTTTCTGGTTAAAACACATTAGCACTGAACTTGCTTGCCCATGCTACTGATGTCTACTTGAGGGTGTTTTCCTAGACATTTCTTCTAATGGAGGAAAAAACAAACAAACAAAAACCAAATTAACTACCTCAGATATTTGGCTAACTTCAAGAGGGTTCATGCCATTCCTGTGACCCTTCATGAGAGCTCATCCTGATTTGAATGTTACTTCACCAGAACACTCTAAGAGATACTTACAGTGGGGTCACCACAAAGGTTTTTAATTTCTGTTTTCATCTACATACCAAATTTTAGGATCAATATGGACATTTCTAAACAGTTGAATTTCTAGCTGCCTCATATTTCCAGGCCTAAATTTTTGAGCTATGTTGTGTAATGAATGTCAGAGTCTGTACTCTTCAGAAAATTGCTCATGATGGCCACAGAGTGAATGTATTTAGATTTGGTGTTACACAGTTCTGGCATAGGAAATTAAAACAAAAATAAACTTTTTCTTTTATTTCATAGATTTCCAATGAACAACGAAAAAAAATAGCCCCTGGGACCACAAGTGTGTTCTGTAAACTGATGCCACGAGACAGATATGGGAAAGATGACTGAACAGAGCGGTTGCTATAGGCCTGTAAACATACAGGGAAATAAGATCAGTTACCAAGGCACTTGTCAAGAAAGCCCTGGAATGGGGATGAAAAGATTGCAGAAGCGATTTCTCCATAAGGATGGCAGCTGCAATGTGTACTTCAAACACATCTTTGGGGAATGGGAGAGCTACGTAGTGGACATATTTACCACACTGGTGGACATCAAGTGGCGCCATATGTTTGTGATATTCTCATTGTCGTATGTTCTTTCATGGTTGTTCTTTGGACTAGTCTTCTGGCTGATAGCAATCCAACATGGAGATTTATTCAATGATGAAGAAATAACTCCCTGTGTTGCAAATGTCCATAGCTTCACGGGAGCATTCTTATTCTCCCTTGAAACCCAGACGACCATTGGTTATGGCTATCGCTGTGTTACAGAAGAGTGCTCTGTTGCAATCCTCATGGTTATCCTACAGTCAGTATTAAGCTGCATTATTGACACCTTCATAATCGGAGCAGCCTTGGCTAAAATGGCTACAGCTCGAAAAAGAGCTCAAACCATTCGTTTTAGCTACTATGCCGTAGTAGGTTTAAGGGATGATAAATTTTGCCTCATGTGGCGCATTGGTGATTTCCGGCCAAATCACATGGTTGAGGGCTCTGTACGAGCTCAGCTTCTGCGCTACAAGGAAGACAAAGAAGGGAGAATGACGATGGAATACAAGGACTTGAAGTTGCTAAATGACCAGATCATACTTGTTACACCTGTGACAGTCGTACATGAAATTGATAGTGACAGCCCCTTGTACGGTCTAGACAGGAAAGCTCTGGCCAAGGACAACTTTGAAATCTTGGTCACATTTGTCTACACAGGAGATTCAACTGGAACTTCACATCAGTCAAGAAGCTCCTATGTCCCCAGAGAGATTCTTTGGGGCCACAGGTTTAATGATGTCTTGCATGTAAAGAAAAAATACTATAAGGTGGATTGCTTACAGTTTGAAGAAACCACAGAAGTTTATGCCCCTCACTGCAGTGCCATGCAACTGGATCGGAAGGAGCGAGAATGGAACCGAACCGAGAAGACCCTTGAAAAGGAAGCAGAGATGTCAGCGCTGGAGATCAAGTCATTTAATACTAACCAAAAGTCATTTAGTGCAGTTGCCCTCATCACCAGTTGTGAAGATCCAGAAGACCCAGTGAGGGCTGTCAATCAGCCTTCTGGAGAAGTTTCTTATCAGAAAGCATCTGTGACCTTAAGTAGGTTGTCAATAGAGTCCCAAATCTAGCTTTTTCCCACAATTAAAATCACTTCCAACAAATTCTCCCCAAATAGCTTTTAGAATATAAACAATGAACTCACATAGACAAGTATTTATATTATAAACCTTGCTGACAGCATGTCTACATGGTAATCCATTGCTGAGCTGCTAGAAGGAGCTTCGTACTGGTTAACATGGGTATTGGCAGCAGATTAGCATTGGCACAAGGAAACAGCTTACGTTGGGGTTGACTAGGCAGCTACTGCACTTGAGCAAGCTTACTGTAAACTTTATTACCCTGCAGGGACCAATGTTGGACATACCCAGAGACAGATAATGATCTAGGCAGGGAACAAAAGCAATGTAGTGTGCCCTCTAGGTCAGACTTCTCAAAGCTGCCTGATTTTCTTGGAAGGCCAGTTCCCAGTCTGTCTAGGAGGCTCTGAAACTCCCCCACCGCCACAACGAACGATTACTCTTTCACTGCCCCTCTCCAGCAGTTCAGATGAAGCCCTCATCCCAGGGTTACACTGGTGAATCTATGGGGCTGTTCTTTGTAGGAGGGACTGAACCGGCAAGAATAACTGAACCCAGTATTACTGGGTAGCTTTGGCAACCTGCTCACACCCTGCCTAGTCCTGTGGGATCTGCAGTGGGATCCTGGAGAGCTTTTCTCATTTCCTAGTCGTGAGCCGTTCCCAGAACTGCCACTCCCTCAGCAGCTTGAGGTATGTGGTATGTCAGCTGGCTTGGAGCTGCATGAAGATTTTGTTACGTGGCTTTGACGGCGAGGAGGGCTGGCCAAGCTGGCTCATTTGCACTGTTCAGAAATCAAACAGAGACCTCAAGTTTGAAATCGAAATCAGCAAAATCAGGTTCAGCCTCAGAGAGAAGATCATGGTTTTAGAGTGAGCTGTGCAATATTTTAAATCAAAATGTCTTTCATTTCAGAATGTCAGCCTCACTTTTCTTTTTAGTGTATTATGCTTCTTTAAAAAGACAAAGATCAATCTGGAGACCAAACAGTGTGATTTTGTCAAAATGAAATATTTTTATTCATCTGAAATTACTAAGTAAAAATGATCCTTCACAGAGAAATTCAACATACTCAGCTGTCAGCTCAATTTGGAGAAAAGGAAAATGTTAATGTTTTGAAGTTGTCTGTGACATGGAAGTTCCATGCTCTGCACATCTCTATAATTATTCAATAAGCAATATCTCATCATGCTTTTTTCCCTTGATAATTACAGTTAATTTGCATTGTGTTTAATTATCATGCTAAGGTAAAAACAATTATCTCTGAACTTGTGGTTGCCTAAAATGGGATTTATCTCACCTGACCTCAGCCGTCAAGAAAGGGTTTGCCTACTGGTCTAGGCTCTCTGTGGTTACTGGAACTCTTCTCCTGTCTTCACAGGGGGGTTCATCCCATCTTACTCCAGCTTTTTAGGGAGCTGAAGGCAATAGGATGTGTTTATTCTGGAAATGTTCATCCCTCTCTGTTTATTGTTGAAGGAGATGAGATAACTGTTGTGGAAACGCTGGCTAACTTTAGGCTGCTAAAATTAGGTCTGACAAGTCATTCATATCATTCTGACTAATTAAAAGTTTTAATGAACTCATCACATTTGATGAAGAAAAATAGCATGCTGAATGTTTTTTCCTGACATTTACGCCATATAGTAGTATTGCAGCATTATTTTAATATATCTTGCATTTCTTTTTTCGCTAGCACTTATCTTTGGATATATGTGATCTGTTTAGGTAAAACCAAGCATATTGACAAGCCTAGGGGGAGGTGGTTAGTCCAAAGCTCATTAATTAGCTTATTTTATATGCTGAATCATTAGCAGCATCCATCTATAACTGCAGCAGAAAACATCTTATTGCATCCTGGATTTGAGCACTGGTAGGCACTGGGGAAATAGTCTAAAAAAATGGAATGGGATGTAGGAAAACATATAAGGGTCTCAGTACTTGTGTGGTGTGGAAAAAACACCATGCAGATTGCATAAAATAGAATATAGCCTTCAAGACACGTGAAGTTACCCGTCCACACTCCTCTGTCTTTGTAAGATCTTGGCTGCATTACTGTATTCGATGTTGGGCATTGGACTTCGGGAAAGACGTGGAACAATTTGAAGAGAATCCTGAGATCTAGAAAACATGTCAGCGAGGCAGTAGGGAAACAACTGTGTGTTTAGTCCAGAAAGGGGTTAGGAAACAAACAGTTGTCAAACACAATTGCAATTCAAGAGAGAGGGACAATCTGTTGCCTGTGTCTGGTGGGTAGGTCAGGAAAACGGGGGCTTAAACTGAAGCCAAAGAGGTTGGAGTTAGTTAGGAAACACTGCCATGAGGAAGGCGAAGCACTGACGGATCCATGGGACGTGCAGTCTTGGTGATGGTGGCTCTCGGGAGCCTGTTGCAGAAAATGGCTGTCAGGAGTGACACAGAATGGTCAACCTTGCCTTGAGCTTTCCAAGCCTGTTTTTCTATGATCCTGTGACTCTCAGAAAAAGGGAATGCCCAACATGAAATCTGCTTAACTAGTCACTTTACAAGTGAACTTACACACGTGTGAGTATTTGCTTAATCACATAGGTAAAGCTATTCAGAGAGATGAGCTACTACTGAGATACGTCATCAAAATCCCCAAAATATCTTCAAAAGGTGCATATTTCAGGTGCTGTTTGTAAAAGTAGTTTCCCCTATTAAGCTGTGAATCTCAGCTGCCTTTCCCTCTCCCAGTTATGTACTGTGTGAGCCTCTTGCGGTGAAAAAAATTCTTTCCTCAGAATGACTTTCCTGTAAGTGAAAGTACCAGGAGTCTGATTTAGCGTTTTGTCACATGCTTCTTCGTATAGATAGATATAAATACGTGAGCATGTATAGTAATGTATGCTTTGGCATATAAGTCAACCACTAACTGATGAGGGTCAGGAAGAAACTTCTCTCCTGGGCATGTTAATTCGTAACAGGCTACTATACAGTTTCTTCTACTTTTATCTACAGCATCTGATACCAGCCAGTGCTGGAGACAGGATACTGGTTGAACCACTGATCTCAACCAGTCTGGCTTTTTTCTGGGTTTCTCCGTTTGATATTTTAATTTCATTTATCACAGTATAAAAACTATGTATAATAATGTATAGTAAAGCATGCGCTGCATTTTTATGAATAAAGACACAGAAATAAAGAACATGCCTCCACCACACACCTTGTGAGAGCACATTTTACTTTTCTTCCCTTCAGCCAGTTTTAGGCTTCCATATCTCATGCGCTAAGAGGTCATGGAAAGATTTATAAGGGACAGAGTAGTCTTTTGATTTTAAAAAATGCCGAATCTCAAGCAAACCCACAAAGTTATAAATACATTCTGTGGAAGCTTCTTCGCACGAACTCCATTTGTTTGGAGGAGCGAGCCAAGCAAAGCCCCGCTCACAGACACAGAAACACAGGCTTCTGCACGGCAGTTGCATCCAGAACTTGCCTGCTTCACCTGCAACCTCCTTACCTGGTGAAGGATCTTTGATGGCGCCAGGTGTGTAAGACAGGAATGGCCAGAGGTGTGGAACGGATACACAACCACCCAGAACGTGCAGACTTCTTCCATAACTGTCATTTAGGTGGGGCCTGACTGCGCTCTTGGTAGAGCCAGTTCCTACATCCTCCTTGCCCAGGAGAGGACCTAGAAAAGACTCTTGCAGTACATCGGTGTACGGCAGCTTTGGGTAAGTAGGAGGAAGAAACTTCCTCACCCATCTGCTCTTTCTAGATGGGGATGTTTCCCGATGATTTCCATTTGGCGCTTTTTTAATTACAGAATCGTAGGATGGTTTAGGTTGGAAAAGACTTTTAAGATCATCAAGTCCAACCGTTAACCCAGCACTGCCAAGTCCGACACTAAACCATGTCCCTAAGCGGCACATCTACCCATCTTTTAAACACCTCCAGGCGTGGTGCCTCCACCACCTCCCCGGGCAGCCTGTGCCAGGGCCTGACAACCCTTTCAGTGAAGAAATGTTTCCTCATATCCCATCCAAACCTCCCCTGGCGCAACTTGGGGCCGTTTCCTCTCGTCCTGTCACCTGTTACTTGGGTGAAGAGACCGACCCCCACCTCGCTCCAGCCTCCCTTCAGGGAGTTGTACAGAGCGATGAGATCTCCCCTCAGCCCCCTTTTCTCCAGGCTGAACCCCCCCCAGCTCCCTCAGCCACTTCTCACAGCACTTGTGCTCCAGACCCTTCTCCAGCTTCATTGACCTTCTCTGGACGTGCTCCAGAGTCTCAGTGTCTTTCTTGTGGTGAGGGGCCCAAAACTGAACACAGTAGTCGAGGTGGAACCTCACCAGTTCCAAGATGAACAACAAAAAAAGCAAGCAAGGCTCAAAAACCCAACACATGTAATAGCACACGCATCCTCACAGCAGCAACACAGACCTAACCCTTGAGTCATCCCCAATGGAATGGATGGAAGTGCCCACCTGTCCAAAAATAGGTGCCTGGGTGCATCCTGGGCTGTGCAGGGAGCTGGGAGCTGAAGCGAAACACAAGTACCCTCCCGCTCTCCCAAGGGCACTGCACGTGCTCCTTGGTCTTCAGAAAGCCAGTACCTTGGGTTGAAGTTCAGAAGCTTCTCCCAAGCCACCAAGAGGCAGCAACTGGCTTTTCCTTCCACCACAGCTGGAAGTTGCTCACCCTGTTCCCGTCTTTTCCACAAAATTTACCAGATGAAGCAAAATTTTAACAACAAAGAAAAATACAAACCACTTTGCATTGGACTCCCGTATCATGATTATAGCTGCATCTTGGTTATTTTCTCTTGGAAAGTAGCACTATTGTTCTGGGTCAAGATCAGTTTATGTCAAAGAGAATATAATAAGAGATTATTATATAATTTCTTTTTCCAGATTTGCCTACCACCCTTCATTAAGGCAGCTGGCATTTCCTTCCCCATTATCATCTATCATTTTGTGCATATTTGCTGTGAAGTTGATTTTCAGATGTGGGCCATAATATATATCCCCTTGTTTATGCCTTGTTCCTTACACACTGTGCGGGAGGTCTGACTGCAGCTGCCTACCTAACTTGAAGCATTACAGTTACGCAGTCACATGCACTTCAGGAAATAACAGGTACCTTACGGGGTATCAGAAGTGTTTGTGTGGGAAGAAAAAATTGCTTCTAAGCTTATTTTAGCTCTTAAATCTTTGCTGAGAACCTGCAAACAGAAAGAGTTGGTGTCTCTGTGGTGGGCCTAAGAGGCCCGTTTAGGGAAACATCTGACAACAAATTCACTTCCAAGCAGGCAAGAGGAAGCATGGCAGAAACAAAGCAAGACTAAAACAAGGAGCAGCTACAGTTTTAGTCTGGGCAGAAAAATCCATGTTTTCATGGGGCTTAAAATCACAACACAGGAGCTACTTCCAGGGTTTAGTGTTTTTCTTGGGGTCTGTCCCCGGGGCTGAGGAGAGGATGGGGGAAGACAGATAAACATCAGGCAAAAATGGTAAGAAGCTGGGTAATTCTGGTTTAGGCGGGCGTTGCTCCCTAAAAGCCAGGATCTTCGGAAGCTGTGACATTGCCACCTGTCAGCTGATGTGCGCTTCTTGCTCCACAACACCGAGGTACCCAGCGCTGTCAGAAACGCCCAAGCCCTTCCGGGCCCCAGCTACGTCCCCCAAATCCGGTACCTTCCTGGCCCAGCACCAGCCCGGCCTCGGCTGCCGCCGGCCCCCGCACACCGCGGCGGGGCTCCCC
>KL265922.1:12553-28003 GCA_000699545.1 Podiceps cristatus | reverse complement strand
TGAAGGTGGGGCTGGGGCAAAGGGAGTGAGGAGGAAGGTGTTTTAATTTTGTCTTTGTTTCTCAGTATCAGAATCTATTTTAACTGTGAATAAATTAAATATTTTCCCCATATAATCCTGTTTTGCCCATGATGGTAAATGATCTCTTTGTATTGACGCATGAGCTTTTTTACCCTATTTTTTCCCCTTGTATCACTGAGGAGGGAGAGTGAAAGGTTTTCCCACCACAGAGACACTCAGGAAGGACTGTATAGTCTGGTTCTTATAAGGCTTCTCAAAGTGATTTTTAAAGGTTCTCAGTGTCTCAGCTTTTTACCAAGGGGTAGATGGTACCTGTTGTGGGAACAATGGATGTGCCCATTTCTCCCTGCCTGAGGGTTTACCATGCTCATGCTGTATTTCTGCCTCATTTTTGGATGGCTGAGAAAAGTGTCTTGGCTCTCCTTGCTGGCCTAGAAGAGACTGGAAGTGTGAAGGTTGTGGTCTACATTTTTGGCATGCATGTGAGAGCCCATTCTGAGCTGGAGTCCATATAATAATGTGGATACATGTGTCTGTACCCAAGTTAGTAAATCCTGAGACCCCCTGATATGTATTAGTTCAGGCTTTGAGTCACACTAATGCAGCTGCATGTCTCTGCCTATACACTCAGCCAGTGGAGACTGACTATTTTTGTTTCCTCTGACTCCATAAATCCACAAGTTATATTCTGAGTGATTCTAGGCTGAGGTTTGCCAGGAAAAAGCATGGCTTGAAGAATATAAAGTTTATTTTATTTTTTATAGAAGAAGAGAAGGCTCCAGGAGACCTTATTGCAGCCTTCCAATACATGAAGGGGCCTACAGGGGAGCTGGGGAGGGGCTTTTTAGAAGGGCCTGTAGTGATAGGATGAGGGGTAATGGCTTTAAACTGGAAGGGGGCAGATTTAGATTAGACATTAGGAAGAAATTCTTCACAATGAGGGTACTGGAACAGGACAGGGCTCTGAGCAACCTGGTCTAGTGGAAGGTGTCCCTGCCCATCCATGACATGGGGGTTGTCACTAGATGATCTTTAGGGTCCCTTCCAACCCGAACCATTCTATGATTCTATGATTTTTTTATTTCAACTTCTAGAAGAAAGCAGTTTCCTAAAATATCAAGGCATGATCTGCATAACACTATATGTTACGTGTGTGAGATACTGCAGAGCCTGTATTTGCATTTATGCTGAGAGAGCAGTGCTGCACAAGGAGGTGTGTTTGTAAATAGCGCTGAGCCATCCCTCTGAATTACAGCAGCCTGCTAGGTTCCTGGTGGTGAGAAGAGATGTGCTAAGGATGTGCAAAGGAGTTAAGCATGATTGCTTCACCCCAGGTGTGTTCCAGAGCTTTCTGTGAGGCCGTGACTGACTTTTAATAGAAGTATTTTCTCAAACTGTCCTGATGTATGAGGTGAATTGTCTCAAACATTTATAGGCTGGCTGCTTCTGGCAGCATGAGGGAGATAAACCCTCTGATGTTCGCAAATGTTCATGTCACTTCTGCTGTGCACGTGACTTCTGCCTCTGTATCGGAGACCACCAATGGCTCAGAGTGATAGAAATCTCATCTTTGTCTCCCAAATACAGGAAACTCAGTGGATGAGGTTATAGGAGGGGGGACACATCAGTGTTTGCAGGGGTGGAGGAAATGCAGGACCAGGCTAGAGTGAGGATGCATGCGGTGAAATGGCTGCCAAGCTTGGGATTCTCACTTGTAATGTGTAAACATTTAGCCCTGGGTGTTGGTCACTGTAACTCAGATATGTTTGTGGTACCAGTACATGTACACGGGTGTGAAGGATGTTTCTCCTTTGGCCTGCACTAGAGCTCACTCTATGTATGGCCTTATTTCCATGAGCTATTTCCCATCAACTGCAGGAAACATGTAAGCAACAGTCCTTCAACCTCAAAGTCTGAATGTGATTTTTCTTTTTGTGAAGTTTCCTGCTTCGGTTCTCAAGGACTACTTAAGAGAAAATAAATGAATACTTAAAAGAAAATAAAATGTTACTGAATTATAATCATTGTTGTAGATATTTAGTTAAAATAGTCAAAATTGATTATGGAATGCAAAAAGAAAGAGTAAAAATTACTAGAAGAAAATTTTTATTTCAGTGGCTGAATGCTGAGCGATAAACTTGATGGTTTGTTTCTCATCTGCCCTCTAGTGTTCAGGACGCCTTTTCTTCTGGTGCGTTCGCATGTCCAAGGACTTGTTCAAGCATGGGAAACGAACAAGGGAAGTGAGGAAAAAAATGAAAACGGAATAACAATTGAAATAGTATAAAAACTTTCTAATGTCCTTCACAGTATGGATTCAAAGGATTCAGTTTATTTCATTTATTTGTCATATTAGAGAAGCAGGGGGGAAAACTCATTGCAAAGCTGATCAACAACTCCAATCTCATCTAAATTTCTTACTCTTTTAAAAGATTAAGTTATGTGAAATTATGAAAAGGTTGATATGTTCAGAGATTATTTTCCTTTTGATTGAAATAGATCTGTTGCACATTCCTAGAAATACCTTTTGGGTAATTTAAAATGTAAATTTATGGTAATTTAGAACTTTAGAAACAGAAATATGAGAATATTTCAGAAAACAACTTTGTTTAGAAACCAAAGTGATTCATTAGAACCAGCATTGTATTAGTCATCTTCTCAAAATATTTTTAAAATTTCAAATTCAATGGAAGCAATTTTGCATAAAAAGGTATTAACTCATTCTAGAAACGTGGACTGAAACTGTATTTGTACCAAATGTGCACTACAACTGCGCGTAACTGGCTTAGTTCTGCAAGATCCAAATTTGTGTTTGTCTTGTCAATATGCAATTATGGACTAAATCATATCATGTGTGTATACTTATATATGTACGTTGTGTGTGCATGCTTATAAATTCATATATATATATATGGTGCCTATAGGAAAGAGGGGGAGAATCTTTTCAGTAGGGACAATGGTGATAGGACAAGGTGTAATAATTGCAAGCTGAAACAGGGTAGGTTTAGATTAGATGTAAGGAAGAAATTCTTCACAAGGAGGGTGGTGAAGCACTGGAATGGGTTGCCCAGAGAGGTGGTGGAGGCCCCATCCCTGGAAACATTCCAGCCCAGGTTGGACGGGGCTGTGAGCAACCTGATCTGGGTAATGGTGGCCCTGCTCACTGCAGGGGGGTGGACTAGATGCTCACTGCAGGGGGGTTGGACTAGATGGGCTCTGGGGGTCCCTTCCAACCCAAAACATTCTATGATTCTATGATTCTATGATATTTATGGAGTGTATCTTTGGATATATGTATGAATTTGTGTGTGTATATATATTTATGTACATAGAATCACAGAATCATAGAATCATTTAGGTTGGAAAAGACCTTTAAGATCATGGAGTCCAGCTATAGGGACTGTTCATGTGTAATTCTAGATCATTAAAACAAAAGGGACTAGAAAATGGGGAATTCTGCATTGTTTTTGTAGATTCTGGAGGATCTGGAACAAGGTGCTCAGCCACGTACTTCAGGTCACCTGGCTGAGTTTCCCACTATGGTGCTTAAATAATGTTTAAGACACCAGACTCCTAGTCTTCCCTGGAAGCAGGGATATGCAACAGTCCTCGTGCTGTCCCGGGGGAGAGCCTTAGGAGGCTGCAGGGCCTGATCCCTCTTGCCTGCAGGCTGGCCCACCTTCCCTGGACGGGCAGGGAAATCTCTAGCTTTGGCAAACACTGGTTCTGGTCTCCAGGCAAATTTCCCAGAAATTGGGAGCCCTCTCAGGCCTCCGTGGGGGATTCAGTCTACTCTCTCCCTACGATGAAGTAGCCCAAAATGATTGACAGCTTGATTCGGATGTTTTTCCTAGCTACTGCTGAGGGTAGGCTGGAGGTGAGCTCAAAGGGGTGTCCTTTGTGTTGGCTTTCTGGATACCCAGGGCTCTGAATACCCTGCCGGGAATTTCCTTCCCCCTGGGCTGCAGTGACTTAAGTGCCTGCAGCAGGACTGGCCAAAGCACGCAGTCCTGTTGCTCAGGGCTAGGACTGACAGAGTCTTCCATTTCCATCTCTTCAGGCCCTGCGCCGAATCACTTCCAACTGCTTGTCGGGTGGCACATCATTATCTTGCACCCATCCTGACCCTATTTGTTCCTTATGTCACAGCTGTAGCTCAGCAGAGGATTTATTAAAATTCACCCTGAAGTGAATAATGATGCCGTTCGGTGACACAACAGAACAGAATAAAAATGGTCCTACTTTTTTCTCCATTTCAAACAAAAATATAGGTGTGAGATATCTGGCCACATTAACGAGTCTGCTTTTTCCTGGAAGCCTGAGGCTTCTGAGGACTGGGTTCCTAGAGGAGCCTGTGGAGTTCATAGCAAGGTAGTCAGGGTTGGAATAAGCTCTCTCAAGGCTTTTACCACCTTATGTCCAGTGACACGCAACATGCGATCCATTGTGCTTTGTGTTAGGAGGTAACGCTTGTCATGGGTTTGTGCTGTGGCCACTCAAGCATAAGGACCCTATTTTGCCCCGTTAAAATCCAAACACTATGTGCCCATTTGGGCTGTTTATGTAGGTTGCAGGGGATGATGCTAACTCCTAATTTAAGCATAGAGGGGCTGTTACCATCCCTCGTCCCATGCGGCAGGGCAAACAAGGGCATGCTCTGTGGTGGGAACAGGGCAAACAAACGATAAGGGTTCATCGCTTCTCAAGGGGCAGCCTATGAGAAGAGCCTGTACTGCTTGTCACCTTGATGTATCCCTCCTTTCTCTTTCACATCTCTTTCATATCTGGGTGTTGGCAGGGAACTGGGTCATGCAGGCTTTCAAGGCAGAGGGAAATGTTTACTTTTCCCTTGGTGCTGAAGAGATTGAGTCTTTCTCTTGCCCCATTTAATTTCAGAGCTGGGTAATGAAGTCAATGCTATTTCTGTGTTTGTGACTAGAGAAGAAAGGAAAATAAAAAGAATGTGATGTAATGCTCTGATAAACTCAGTGATTATCTTTAGCATTCTTTCATTTTCCTTTTTATTGGTTTGACATATACCCGCTGTGCCAATCTGTTAACCAGAAAGCCGTCATTGAGAAGTACGCATGCATATAATCTCTGTTTTCCCTTGCAAGTCAGGCTACTAAGGGAAGGTTTGGAAAACTGGAAAAGTGACTTCTGTAGTGACCCAAGTCATAGGTATCATTGCATAATCCAGGAGGTCTTTAGCTCAGTTTCCTGCTCAAAGCAGAGTCAGCTGTGGGGTCAGTTAAGATTGCTCAGGGCTTTATCCAATTCAGTCTTGAAAACTTCCAAGGGTGGAGACCACACAACCTCTCTGGACAACTGCTTGACTGTCCTCATGGCGAAAAGGTTTGAATCTCCCTTATTTAAGCTTACACTTGTTGTCTCTTGTCCCTCTACCAAGCACGGCTGTGGAGAATCTTTTTCCATCTTCTTGATGACCTCTCCCCATAGGTGGGGGGCGGGGGGGGTGCTGCTGACCCCTCCACAGTCCCTCCAAAGCAGTCTCTTATCCAAGCTGAACAAGCCCTGGTCTCTCACCCTCTCCTTACTGGGCAAGTGCTTCAGATCCTACCCATCCAGTGGGTCTCTGCTGAACTTGCTCTGGTTTATCCATGTTCTTCTTGTACTGGGGGGAACCACAGCTGGACGTGGTATTTAGGTGGCCGGAAGAGTGCTGAGGAGGGGAGCGATAATCCCTTCTCAACAGGCTGTGGCCCTGTTGTTACAGCCCAGGAAGCTGTTGGTCTTTGCTGCCAAGGCTCACGTTCTGCTCACTCTTCACCAAGACCCCCTGAGCCTTTTCCACAGTACCTCAGCCACAGCCTCCCATTTCCAGTGTTTCTTCCTTCCCAATCCCCTACACTGAATCAGTGATTCCACAGAGACAGCAGTGTTCATAAGAGCCGTGTTTTGCAGTCCTCCTCATTGGTTGCTGTATCTATATAACAATATTCTTGATGATATGCCATGATATTGCTGTGGGCAGAGCTGTGCCAGGTGCCTCGCGCTCCCACCTACACCATCTGCTGTGGTGTGTGCACATAGAATTTCCTGTGTGCGCTTATGTGGCAGGGAAGACCGTAAAATACACTCTGACGATGGAGCTGTGCCCAGGGCTCTGGCTCTGATTAAGGCTCTGTTGCTGTTAGTGCAGGTGGGGATTTTTCCCGCTGGGGTGGAATGAGACAGGGGGAACAAAAACATGTTTTTCCCCCTCTGAGATCTGGGAAGCAGAGAAGGAAAAAGAAAGTGTCTTTCCTTCTGTCACATGCATGTCCAGCCTTTGTGGTTGTCCCCTGTACTCTGACGACAATGAATTATATAAGGTGTACTGCAGCTGTTCCTCAAGAATAACAGGGGCAATTTGCAGGGAAAATCCTTAACAATTTCCTTCTTTTCTTCCTTTGGAGTTCAATAAAGTCTTTTCTTAATCAGCATTTTCTGAAATGGCATGAAGGATAATCTGCTTTGATTGAACGCTGAACGTTCTGTTGGGGGGTTCAGTTTACTGGGAAACCAAGTCCCTCTCTGTTCATGACAAGACTTCAGCTGAGAAGGTAGTAAACACAAAGGCCCAAGTCCTTCCATTTCTGGTGATTCAAAAATCTTTAGGTGCCAATATCCAGGCTGTATGGTCTCAGTGTTAAAGATATGCCTGCCTGACTGGGATATGCAGTGAGAGGGTGCTATGCTGTCATCATCCCGGAGCAGCTCTATCTCCACATCTACGCAGTCTTTCCTCCCCATTGAGAAAAAACATTTGATGGCATGTATTATCACTGACTCTTGTCGGATGCTCAATAGAAACACAGTGACAAATGAAGAGGAGGAAACGTGATTGAATTATGTACCTGTGGATCTCAAGATAAATCCTATGCTACAACAAATCCCTGAAGCCTTCCAGTTGCTCTCTGCACCTGTGCTTCCCTCTTGCTTTAGACTTGTAGCAGTTCTCATTCTCTCTTCAATAAATGATAAGCTATAAGAAGAACAGCAGATGTCTACACAGATATTAAGACACGGTTCTGTGATTTCTTGTGCAAAATAATATCTTTTACCTTTCTTTGAACTACCACAGCTCCAAGAGCATCACCTAGCTTGCATAGCCCCCTTTAAGCAAACCCCTAATGTTTAGCTTATCTTAAATTTACAACATATGTACGTTTCACATCCCCTGCTTGGCCACGCATGCAAGGAAAGGAGGGTTTTTGGGGCATTAGCTCTACAAAGCAGGCAGATTTAGTTTCTTCTGATTCATTTTTCCAGCCACCCAGAAGACAGGTGAGAACTGGTCCTTCAACACTATGTAGCCATTGTCTGTGGGATTTCAGAGGTTAGGAAGACTGAGACTCAGACACTGTGCTCTGAATGGCAAGTAATTTTCTGCCTCCAATCCTCAAGCTCAAAAGTCGTAAGGCACTTCAGGAAGTCTGGGTGCACTAAACTCCCACCTTTCTACATGAGCAGCATTTTTTTCTCTCCACTCAAAACATCCCAGTATTTTCTTTGATTTTCCAGTTCATTCCTTCCCTGAAAATAACAAAGAAAATGAAAGCAGGCATCAAAGGAAAAGCTCCCCTGAAATGAGCCAGCAGCTGCTCTACAAAATGATCAGAGAAGGTTCCTGGAATCTTGTCCCCAACATCTGATTATCCCTTAGGCAGTGTGGTTCGTGCTCTTGCTATATAGTTCACAGTGATTACACATTAGCTGCATCGCTATGACTGTGGCAGGGTAACTATGGGATGGGCACTTGTCTGAGTTCATTCAGGGACAGGAAGAGCAGAAACAAATTCTCTGTGGTTTTTTTTTTTTTTTTTTTTTTTTTTTTGGGGGGGGGTTGGGGTGTTTTTTTGGGTTTTTGTTGTTTTTTAAGTGAGATCTCCTGAAATTTGAGCCTTTTACAGAATGAAAGACAGAAGTCATAATCTGTCAGCTGTAATGTACTGCTGCTGCATTTACACTGCATCCAATGCCTGTGCATGTCTTTCCAAAGCAGTCTGCAACAAATTTGTGCTTCAAAAGTTGCTACACTGAGCCCCTTCCACTTCATGATGTTATGAATGATCCATTTGCTGAAAGTAATTTTGAATATGAGGTAAGGAACTGTCCACCAGCAACTTCTGTCATCAACAGGGGTGGCTGCAACACTGAAAAATATCCTATTCTGGTTTTGTTGTAATGACATCTATAGAGCTACAGTAGAAAGGTAGGACTCATAAGTCTGGAGAATGACATATTAAATTGGTTTACTCAGAGTTGTCAGAACTGTTTGGAGTTTGACTTTTCCCTGGTCTTACTCCTCCATACCTTTGCACTTCCACCTTGAGCCAAGGAAGATAATAATGTCTCTAGTGGTTTCAATCTTACCACTGTTTAAATGGGCTTTGGAGTGTCGTTGACCTAGAAAGCAGTATGGTTGTTGGAAGTTATAGGTCAGCAATTAAAGTGACTTAAACCAGGTGTTCAGATCTCAAATACTAACCGCCACCCCTACTGAAAGTGCTGGTTTGCCATTCGCTTGGGTTTTGTACAAAGAATTGCCATCCAGAGGCAGGTTGCATGCAAACGTACCTTGGAGTAAGCTGTTTGCTTCCCTGTCCATTTTCTACCTCTAACAGACATTTCCTCAAGCACATTTAGCTTATCTGCAGCATGGTTTACCTAGACACAAATGAGCATGATGTTTCCCCTCTACTTGCACAGGTGCAATGTGAAGCTTATTGGAAGTAATGTTAGACAAGTGTTTAGTTCTGATTTTTTTTTTTTTAATCTTCATATGCAAACTCCACTTAATAGCAAAGTGCTACTAGTACTGCCTGCCAACTGGCATTTTGCATTATGAAGGACGTATATAAAAAAGACGCTGAAAACCACTAGGGCAGAGTCTTAAACAAACAAGCCCATATGGCTGTTTAGTGAATTAATATGTATTTTAAGCGGGAGTGATACCAATGAGTGTTGTTAAGGTTGTCCAGTATTTCTTATAGTAATATTCCAGCTTTTATTGCTTATAATTTTGCTGTATCTTAATTGCTTGGGCTGAAACTCTTTATGCAGGGGCATCTGCCTTGCACTGAATTAATTTTGTAAAACTGCAGCCAAAATAGTTTAGCTGTTTCCATCAAAGAATCTAAGAGAAATAACCAGTTTTGCCCACATTAGAAATGGATCGTATGCTTTTCTTTGGAAGACTTACACTCATGTGCTTGGGAGCAAATACTCCAAAGAGAAAAGAGAAGAAAAAATGGTCTTTCTGTTGCATCCATCCCGCAGAATTTCTGTCTTACAGTACGCCATAAACCTTTGAATAAATACAGTTTTCTGATTTTGAGTAGCAGCTAGACATAAACAGCTAAGATCCTCCGATACATTGAGTACACTGGATGTTTTCTAGTCTGTGTCAAATGAGAATTTCTCTGCAACTTGCCTTCCTCTTTCTGGGATGCTATAGGTTAGACCAGATCCAAGGTGGGACACAAGGTGGGAGGTGGGACACCCAAGGTAGGAGGAAGGTTTCCTGCTCTGTGCCCAGGCTAAATAGGGGAGGAAGTTGCCCTTATGATTTACAGCACAGAATTGGCAGGGGGAGGTCTAGGAGGTAATGAGAGATGCAGGAAAAGACCGAGTGATCTGGGTTTAGGATTGTAGGTTGACTGGGATAGAAGTGTGCAAGGTGTGACTATAGGTGTATGGCAATATGTGTGCGTGGGGATAAAATGAGGCTATGTGTAAAACTAAGAGAGAGCTTAGCAGTGGGTAACGAAGGGGGCAGAGATCAGTAATCTCTGGAATGGGTGCTGGGAGCAGCAGCGCATGGGACTCCTTCATGATTTCATGGAATGGTTGATGTGGGAAGGCACCTGTTGCGATCACATTGTTCACCATCCTGCTCAAAGCAGGATCAGCCAGAGCAGGTTGCCCAGAACCATGTTCAATCAAGATTTGAATATTTCTAACAGCAGATGCCCCACAACCTGTCTGGGCAACCTGTTCTAGCATTCAGAGTTAAGCATTGACCTTCAGAAAGTCTCAGCTTCTTCTGTGCGTGCCTCTGAGGAAGTCCATGCCTTGTTCTCCATGCCTAAAATAAATGGTAATGCCAGCCCTTTTTCCATAGAGATGCTTAGAAAAATAATGATTCTGTGAGGTACTATAGTGGCGAGCAAAGTGCTCTGCAGCTCCTGAGGCTGGCTGTAACATGATTTTCCAGGCCTAGGCTGGGTTATTCACAAAATCCCTGCCCCCTGGCCCGGTGGGCATAAAACTGAAGATGAAGGATGATAATCTTGTGTCCTTGGGTTCACTTTTTGCTTTGGTCATTGGTAAGATAAGAAATAGACCTCCAAAGCAAACTACTGCTTTGCGGAGGACCCTAGAAAAATGCGCTTAAGTAGATATTAGTCTCTCTTTAATGATGTCCACAATCTGTTTATCCCTCATTCCTATAGTTCACTGTCAGTAGATGTGTTATTTTTCTAGAACTTTGTTCTATGGTACACAAAGACACTTCAGAAATTGTTTTTGAGCTCTGGATACTGATGTAGTTCCTTCAAGTCCTACCAGATGTTTGTACCAGGTTAGGCGTTTGAAATATGCTTAGCTTCTTTACTGCGGGTTTTCCATGTAGTGCGTGGTCTTCCAGAGTTGGGGATGGGAAGGCTGTACCCTGAGGCTTCCAGCTGCCTTCCAGGTAAGGGAAGCACTGGTGGGTAAATGTAGCTTCTTCTTATTTAAAGCAAGGCTGTTTACCTGGCAGGTTGCTGTAATGAATAAGATGCTAGGCTACAAATTGAATGGTGAAATTTAATGAAATATTAAATGGGTAGCAGCTGAATGAGGACTCTGTGGCTTGAGGATGGGATAAATGCAAGGACTTGTAAGGATAAGTATAAGCTTTTCTCGGATACAATTATTAAAGCAAGTCAAGTCTTTGTGACCCTTCTATCTATTATATATATGGCTTTTTGTGTGAAATACATACTTAGTAAAATGATAAATTATACTTTATACTGTGAAGGATTATTCTTTTTCTAGTGCTATAGTCTTTACCTTCAGTTCTCCCGTATGATATGTGAAAATGCTGCATGATTTTAACTGCTGCATGATTTTAAAAAACACCTTTATACTGTGGTACTCCCCCAGAATCTGTTATATTTATTAGAATCATAGAATGGTTTAGATTGGAAGGCACTTTTACAGATCATCTACTCCAGCACCCCTAACCATGGGCAAGGACATCGTTCACTAGATAAAGTTGCTCAAAGCCTGACTTTGAACACTTCCAATGATGGAGCATGAATGATGGAGCTCTGACTATCACCAGCTACATCAAAATAAATACAGATATATTTTAGTTATGCATTCTGGACATACTTTACCAAATAGCTGTATGAAAGGCATCCTCTGATCCTCTCTCCTGTTTTTCTCCTTCCTTTGCTTAACTGCTCCTTTGTTGCATAGCGTGAAACTGGATTATGTGCAACTGTGTTGCCTGTCGCATCGGAGAGTAATTCAAATCCTCCTATAGCAATATGGTGCAATGCTTCCTAAGAGTCTTGGCCATCTGAATGCTCCCAACGGGTGGGTATAGAAGATCCAGCAGAAATCAGAGCCCCAAGACTGAAAGTGCTGCCTGTTTTTCTGGGCCAGACACTTTCTGGCCCTTACTTTTTCCTGAAACTCTAAAGACCGAATAGAAGGAAGCAGGTCCCATGGAAACTCTGCGCCACAACCAAGAGACAAATTCAGCTTCTCAGTTAATTGAAAGAGAAGCTTGATTTTATCTGTCCTTTAACTACAGAGCTGTCGAGTCTCCTGCTGCTAGCCTGAAGCACGCCTTTGGCCCTACCTTCTGCTCCCCAGCCACGGTGCTGACGTGTTTACACATCACTGTCACAAGGTATCGTGCCGCAGGCTGTCCCCCACAGCTTGAAGAAAGCTGTTGTAGCCAGGATGTGGTCCCTGCCTGTGACCACTCATTAGGTGCTCCGGGTAGAACTTAGTGTTGTGGTCTTTCCCTGCCACATGAGCCAGTTTGCCTGAGCCACAGTGGCTTCCTTGTCCTGTATGCGTGTTTGATTCACACGCTTGTGTCCCCGTGTATAAGGTTATAAGGTTTTATGCACTGACACTCAGTTTTTGGGGAAGTTTGCAATTCTGAGCTTTTATTTATTTATTTATTTATTTTTTAAAATCCTGCTCTTAGCAGAATTGGTAGACTATTACACTACAGTTCAAGTGATGTCGGGTAGTAGAGTGAAAATGAGTCCACAGCCTGTAGAAATGCTTCCCAGCCCAACGTGGAGGGGATGAAGGATGATCTGCTCCACTGAACATCTATTAGATGTCCTGCTACCTGTTGGGAATATCTGCTTCAGGTTATTAATAAATAACCCAAAGGCTCTACACAAGGAATCTAGAATATAACATTTGCTGCCTATGCTGGGCTCTGGGACACCGAGTATGTCCAAGGATGTCTGTTCTGTTAAGATTTCAGCCAGTCTGTGAACATTCAGCAGCTAAACAGGCACATGGGCATCTTCATTGCTGAAACCTCAGGCTCCTATGAGGCTAAGGCGGCAGCTAAAAAGGCATTTCCAGAAGGTACATTTTGGTTTTAATCTTTGTTTACAGGCATCAGAGCTCAGTTGTCTGATTTGGTAGGATAGTGCTTCCAAACAAGAGTTAGGGATGGGATTTGCCTTTATCTCAGGGTGTTGGAGATAAGTACAGCTAAGTTCTTCAGCCTTGTTGTCTTCCTAACCACAGGGGAGACAAAAGGAGACACCCGGGGAAATTTGACTGATTTATTTTAGAAGTCTGTGTTAGGCTAAGTTGATTTACTTCTCTTCAGTATTTAAAGCAAGAAAATAATCTAGACATGACTAAGGTGCATAAACATAGGTGCCTGGTACCATCTGAGAAGCCCTAAGGGGTCTGTAATTCCTAAACAGGACTGGAAGATATGACATAGGTTCTACCTGTAAAAATGAAAGCTATGACTGAAAATGCAGCTTTTCCTCTAGTCTCTGTCAAATATGGCTCTGACATGTCCTTTATTTATAGAATCATATCTACTTATGAAATCAACATCCTTCACATCTTGTACATGACTTATTTCCCTAGTGAACCTGTGCAAGTCATTGATCCCACCATGCAGGACCTCCTGACGTGACTGAGGTCAAACGCAATTTTTTTGCCTTTTTTTGTTTGTTTGTTTGGGGTTGTTTGTTTTTTGTTTTTGTTTTTGTGTGTGTGTGAGTGTTTTTGGTTGGTTGGTTTGTTTTTATTTGTTTTTTTGTGTTTTATTAGAGCTTTATATCCACTTTGTATTCTCTTGGCACACTTGAAGATGTGCATTCTGCAGAGTCCAGTCAATGACGTATAACAGCCATTGGTTTTAGTGGGCTCTGCTTTCCTTAGAGGTGGATTTTTCCTCAGTGTTGCAGACTAGAGCCACCGAGACAATTAAGGTGGGCATATCCTCAGTAGTATAACACAGTCATGCTGAGCTGAAGCACCTGAAGCCAAAGGGGGCAACTATCTTCTACTATTCTGATGTGTGTTCTGGAAATCAGAGATACAGCTCTCAAAAAATAATCCTAATAAGCAAAGTTGGAAAATAGAAGCTTGCAAGCTGATTACACGTACCTCAGCAGCTACATTTTGCAGTAGGCTCCCTGATCTAGCAGAAATAAGATCTGTCTGTGGTATCAGTGATCTATTCAGAATAAGCCTGGATTTTGCTGTCGGCTAGTTAGTTATAGAGTGGGTGATTTGGATTCACTCGTAATAATTAATGCAATGAGACCTTCTCCCCCTGTACCCTGAATTACAGCAGGGAAGCCCCTGGGCTATACATGCTCCAAGTATTATTTTTTAGCTCTTGAGACAGGGTTCAGAGTACTGTCTAATTTTACATGCATGACATTTCTAAAGGTTAAAATAGATAACATGTCTCTCATTTCTTATTTTGAGTGGTAGAAAGGCCCTTTGAGTCAACTATTCCATATACTCTCTGAGTGCACATCAGAATTGTTGCCTAAAAGGATAGTGATTAAAAAACCTATAGGGGGAATGATTTGTTTTATAAAATCCGTGGAGGCTGGGAAATGGGAAGCTACTCCAAGGAAGGCTGACAACGTATGCTGGCTGGTACATTTTGCTCCTCAGTTGGTGGTTCCAGGTTTTCCCATAATAATGAGATCTATAGAAAATGTCTTTATATGAACCACATTATGACTCTTCAAATGAACATGGTGTGGAGACACTGTCTTCTAGAATACGTCAAGAAGTGCCGCCGGCACATCTACAATGTTTCTCCAGGTCTGATACCTTAATAGGAAACACCACCCAGTGCATCTTCTTAGTGCCTTGAGCTCATGGTCATATCATCTGCATTATCCAGGCTGCAAGCAGAGCTCTGGCAGTAGGAAGCAAATCCCTTAAGAAAGTTTTCACCAGTGATTTTTCTCTCTTTCAGTAGGTTTTAGCAGGGTTTCGCAATGTCCTGCAAACAGTACCAGCTCTTGAAAGAACTGTCATGGCTTATGAATGTTATGCAGCTTTGCACTGACATTTTTGGATGGAAGTGACATTTGATTGTTGTGACCTTGCTGTGTCTTGTGATGTTCCAGTGCAAAATGAGAGCCTCATGACATCCGTATTTGATAGATAAATGGCAACTGAATGCCTTGATTTCACATGTCTCTCTCAGTTAGGACTCAGCGTTTTGATCATGTGGCAGATCATCCACCTGAGGTCTTTTTCTTTCTTATTTTTCAGATCTCTAGAGAAAGGCAAATTTCACCTTGTTTGCTTCATGCAATTAGGTATGAAAGTATTAGTGTCTTGGGCTGCGTAAGAGGATTCCTTTTAAAAAGGTTCTTACTGTTTTCTGGTAAGAGGCAATTGTCTCTCTCACAAGGAACTGGCTATAAGGGGATTTCTCTATGCAAAAATACCCTTTACACAAGAAGGCAGCAAAATCCCACTTTTAAATCCTGTTTTAAAGAAAGAGGGTCAACGTCCAATTTAAAAGACAAAAAGTTTAAAATTGCATTAAAACAGGAACTTTAAAAATTATTCCTCTCCTCAGCTTTACTGTTTTGTTCACTTCCTGATAAAAATGCAAGGCACCCACAAAAAATTAAACCCAGGCCTCCTAGAAGTTGATGTTTGACCTTTGCAGGGCAGCAAGCTCTTTACCCACCAGAGTAGAGCACAAACATTTCGGATGCATCGTTCCATCTGTTTTCCCGGAGGCCCGACACCGTGCCAAGGAGTGACCTCCACCCTCCCCATCGCTGCTCTCCCTCCGGAAGAGCTCTGGGGTGAAAAACCCATGCCTGCACATCCAGGGCCGTTTGGCCGTGACGGGTGCCGAGGAGATCTGGGTGCTGGGGCCGCTGTTGCGTC
>KL265920.1:13618-27382 GCA_000699545.1 Podiceps cristatus | reverse complement strand
CGGCCCCCCCGGCAGCTCTGCCGCTCGCTGTGAGGGGCTGGGAAAAGCCCACAAACCCACCGCAGAGCATCCTCGCTCTCCTCTAAACTTTCTAGGGTGGGTAAATGTGGCGACAGGAGAGCAGAGTGGAGGGACTTAACAGCCTGATCTTGTGCTAGGGTTTAATTTAAGTTAGAAATAACACCACTCTTTCTCATCTAGATCATATTAGGATTTTGAAAGGGCAGTCACGCAACTTCCCCCGGCAGTTATGGCAGAACCGCGCTCGGAAATGAATGGAGCTCGTGGAAGCATTCAGGACCGAACAATCGGATTTATAATTAGGCCTAAAAAGGGAAGAACACTGAATAAAAGCAGCACAGCCAATTTTAGAAGAAAAGGAAGTTCTGGATGGAATTCATTGGGGTAGAGCACTGAAGTGGAAATGGAAAGTGTTCAAAGATAAATGAGTTTAGGCCTAAGAGTTTGCTTGACATCTAGAAAATGTACTAGGAACACAGTGTCAAGAAAAGCTAACGTGAATAACAAAGAAACACAAGAAGTGAGAGAAGAGAGGAAAGAGCCATAAAACTTTGGGACAACAAAGACTTGCAATTATAGAGGTAAATGTAATGAAGTGTAAAAAATCATAATGAAAGCAAAGATAGAGAATGAAAGGATGATTGCATATTTGCTTAATGCACATCAGAGAAGTGTCAAAGACATGGGGAACAAGAGGTCACTAAATGAGAAAATAAAGCCTCAGAGGAAAGGCACTGAATTTATTGCTTTAAATACAGATTTATTTGCCTGGGATTTACCACTTGAGGGCCAATGCCAGACTCAAGCAACAGAAACGTTTTCCTAAAGGAGAGGAAAAATTTCTGAAGGAAACAGCTTTTTCCTTAGACAACCGATCCAGCAATGCAGCCTAACCCACCGGCAAAACGCTGGGGTCTAGTGGGGCGACAGAAACAGAGGGAAAACTCAGCCTAATTGGCCCCCAAATACAAGAGGATTAACATTTGCTTACCAACACCCTTTACTGGTACCAGGAGTCCTGTCTCAAAGTGACTCACCTTTGCAGGACATCTACATCGGAGCAGGGGGGGCCCTGCCAGCCCTGCTGGGAATCCCTTCCTTTTTGGGATTTTTTGGATAAGATGGTGCCCAAAATACCTGCCACATCCCACTTATCACTTCCTAATATCCTTGCACCATGGGAGCTGCATACAGCAGGCTAATGCCGTGGCCCACAAAACCTTCTTACCAGGTCCAGATCATCAGGCCAGTGTGATGAAAACCACCCCAGGTTCTCCTGTGCGGGGTCCCACGGGCTCCGCTGCCTCCAGCACCTCTGTGGTTATTAAAAGACAAACCCAAGGCTTCCCAGCTATGGGGAAAACTGAGCTTTGTTACTGAATGATATACAGACAAAACCTGTTACCCAAGAATATATCCCTTCCCCAGGACGAGGCACAGCCATGGCTTTACATTTATAAATCCATGGCTGTTTGATGACTCCAGCAAAAAAGGAAAAAAAAAAAAACCACAAGTCCTCTTTCTGTAGAATGGTGTTCCCAATTGTCCTCTCTTACACCCTGGAGACTTGCAGGGCTTCAAATACTCTTTTCTGCCCTGAAATGGTAAATGGCCATGGGCTGGGGATCACATTTTGCCAGGGTCCTGAGGATGAGGATGGCACCGAGGGAAGTAGCATACAAACAGGAGGGGAACCAACTTTTTAAAAGGGTAGATAATGGCAGGACAAGGGGGAATGGACTAAAGCTGAAGGAGGGAAGGTTTAAATTAGATATTAGGGGGAAGTTTTTTACAGAGAGGGCGGTGAGGTGCTGGAACAGGCTGCCCAGAGAGGGGGTGGATGCCCCATGCCTGGAGGTGTCCAAGGCCAGGTTGGACGGGGCCCTGGGCAACCTCGTGTAGATCCAGGCCAGGAGGTTGGTGTCCCTGCCTGTGGCAGGGGGGTTGGAACTCTGTGATCCTTGGGGTCCCTTTCAACCCAGACCTTTCTATGATTCTGTGATTCTATGAAGGGGCCGGCAGCAGGCTAGTTCCCAAAACCACGGCACAGGGCAGGAATCAGAAGCTAATGGAGAACACGTCTTAGACCGCTCCATCACAAGAATCAAAGAGTACTGGACGGGTCATGAGGAACGAGTCCTCACCTAACCTACGTGTCCCAGCAGTGGAAGCTCATACGGGGCTGGATCACACCAGTGAGGGGTCGGATCCCTAAGGAAGCCAGGGTACCCCTGGGCTGGCCCAAACCACCCCTTCCCTTGGGGAGCTCTAGGGCTTGGTGCCTTCAGGAGCAGGGCCAAGGAGTCACTCACAGCCCGCAGCAGCCCAGGACACCCACGGAAAAAAGAAAAAAGGGAGAGGAACGAGGCTGCCAAATGCATTTTCCCTCAAAAACCCTATAAAGAGCAGAGTGACACCCTGGGAGCGGGATCCTACTGGCACATTTATCAACCAAGCGATATCTAGACAATTAGTTGTTTTCTTTAATTTAGGACTAATTTTGTCCCACCAGTTTAAATTAAAGCCCCCAATAGGATAATTTCCTCACAACCATAATTTTGTTACAAGCTTTTCATTAATCCAATCACAACTTCTATAATATTATTTGGCAGCTGATTGAGACTATAGTAACCACAGGGGTTCGCGCGTATTGTCTCATTTCTGGTAAAAAAAAAAAAAAAAGTAAATGAGTCCAATTAAAAATTCTTTTAGTACTGTCTAATATGTGAAACTCCCCAAAGTCAGGACAGAAACATCATCATTCCAGCCACGCAGCCCGTCTGCGGGTGACAGCAGAAGCTACATGCTAATGTCAGCTGTACGTAAGTGTCTGTCTGTCTGCCCAGCTGTCTGTCGCAAAAATAAAAAGAATTGCCAGGATGGAAATATTCACATTTGGAAATATTTGTCTAGGACTTTGAGGAATTTTTCTCCAGAGTATTTTGGATTGACCTCAAGTCTCTTTCAGCTCCCTGAAGTCTTATTTGAAGCACCCCAGGCCGTGATGCAAACACACAGCACATAGCAATTCCCTGAAAATTTCATATTCATAGCAAGAAAAGGAAGCGAGAGAAACCCAGTGGTGGGAAGGTCTTGTGGCAGTAGTAACAGACACAGTGTTGTCAGACGGGGAAGCTTCAGCGCAGAGATGCGCCAATTTGGAGGAAAAAACCAAAGAATAGAAAGCAGTGGGGATTTTAAAGTGAATTCAGGTTTTAAAAATTGCACTTTCTTCAAGTCATACACAATCACTCCTGACACATTTTTCAGGCACATTGAAGTATAGAAGGGAGGTGACAGAAATCCCTTGAAATAAACACAACAAAGGAGTCAAAAGAGAAAATCAAAATTAATCTAGGCTGTATAATAGAAATATTAAAGCCGATGAGATCCGTTCCCTCCTTCTCCATGAGTGAGAGCCCCCAGGCATGGAGGGCAGCTTCAGCCTCGGGGAAGAAGATTTCCCTCTCCTCTCTGTAAGTGAAGCCAAAGCCGTGGCTTGCGAGAAGCACCACTGTGCCGCACCGTGGCCTGGGCCGAGTCCCAGGAGAGATGGCAACGGCCACACCTTGGTGCCGTGGTGCCACAAAGCTCACCCAGAGGCATCGGAGAAGGTGCTGGAGCCGGCAGAGGTGCAGGCAGGGGGAAGGCAGGAGGCAGCGGCTGCTGACCGACCCACGCTGAGGGCACAGAGGAAGAGGAGGACCAAGGAGGCGCAACAGAAAGGGCATTTCCCCCCCTGCAAACAATAAGTGCAACAGCAAAGGGAGGGGGATGGGCACCAAAACACTCCTGAATTTGGGCCAAACATAGCAAATGTTTCCACAGGAAAAAAAAAATAAAATAAAGAGAGTGTATTTTAATAAACCAAAAATATTTTGTGCGGACATTTCAAAGAGTAAACGTTCTTACTTCCTACTTCAAGGTTGCATTTGCATTTGAAGTTGTCATCAGACCAAGTGAGAAAAAGAAAAAGGTTTAGAAGAACCCAGGGATGAAACATAATGCTTGTTTTTTCCCGGATGAAACCCCCTCATGTTTGCCACACACCCTTTGAGCCAGTCAGGCCAGGCTGCCCAGCAGCGTGCTGGGCTCCAAGCAGGTTCCCAGATGAAAAAACCCCTAATTTTCAAGCCATTCCCACGCCGTGCTGCTGGGAGGAGGAAGGGGGCTGCACCTTTACCCCCACTCCGTACACATCTCGGCCGTGCCATGCCCCGGCCCCTCCGTCCACAGCACGGGCATGCGAAGTCTTGGCCACTGCTTTACTGAAAGAAGTCATCACCTGCGTCCTTCCGCCACCAGCGAACCCCTCAATTCCCAATTAAGCTCTCACTAAGAAGCATACCTGCAGTGGCTGGATGCCAGCACAGTGCAGCAGGCAGGAGCTTTTAATCCTTCCCCGGCTTCACCTTATAGCCAGAAGTCAGAACTGAGCAATACCAGAATTTCTGTTCTATGCAATAATTTAACATTTTGCAATGTGCTTTCCATCCAGCTCAGGGACAAGTCAAGATCCAGAAGATGCCCCCCTTAGAACATGAATAAATATTTTCTCTTGAGGTTACCCAACTGCTTCCACACAGAGGAGACCTAGAGCATAGAGAGCCGGGAAAACACAAGCCCGTGGAAATTCCCACCCATTTTCATTTTCCACATTTTCCTATCCACACTCTCAGGGTAATTAATCTGTTTCTGCTAAAGAGCTTGTCTCTGACAAATCAGCCTTTCCCAGCAAAACCCAATTCTGCCAGAAAACGTGGAAGGTGACCTGCGAGCTGCAGCCACGTCCCTGCTCACCTGCTTCTGCGACTGCCCCGGCCACGTGTGAGCACAGTGGGAAAATCAGTACCCCCAGCCCGAGCTGAGCACCGGCCCGTTCTCGTGCTTGAGGATGGCTGCGCAGCCAGAGAACCAGGGGTAGTGCCATCTCCTGCCCCCTTACGCTGAGTTGATCAACTCGGGAATGATGGCTTTTCCACCTCAACAACACATTTTTCTGGTATCTTTGTTTCTACTCAGTTTCTAACCCAGGTTAAACACATCAAGGTTTCCTTGCTCGGAAGTGAACGTTGAGGGTCATGAGGGGTTACCTTTACACAGCAGCATCATTCCTCTTTCCCACTACCCAAACAATTTGAGCAGATCTCTCATTTTGTCATTACAGCTCTTCCTTTTGTGTCCTCAGCTAAAAGGAATTAACTTTTACCAGGCTTGAAAACGGCAGGAGCAACCAATGAGACCCATATTGATAAATATGGGTTCAGAGGCTTCATGCTGTGGTTTCCGCATATCTAAGCCAACAAGGATAAGAAGTGCCCGAGAAGTGCCGACTTGCTTGCCACACATGGAGGCAATCATGCCTCATGTCCAAGGAAAGGAGTATGATGGAGATCGACGGAGGTAAGGGGACAGCAACTGGAGTGATGTATAAGCCAGGCACCTAGGACCACCTACACGTGGGGCATGTATAGAGCAGGCAGTTATCCCGGTCTGACTTTTGGATTGAGAGGTGCCACAGGGCGCTAGGATACCCCAAAACCTGGGAGAATTGAATCGCAGCTCAAAGCAAGGGCAGCCACGCTGAGCTGCATGGGGCCGTGCAGCGTTGCCGGATCAGGACCTGGGTGCCGAGAAGAGGCAGCAGAGCTGGAAATGCAGGGTCAGAACAGTTCAGCCCTGTATTCAGAGGGACTTCAGTCCTAGTCCTTGTTGAAATTAGTCTTTGCATGGATACGTATAAATAAATCCAGGACACCGCTTGCGTAACAGTAACATTTTGCAGTATCTGGCATTTGCCGCTAGTTGAAGGCTAAGCAAACCATGCTTCAGTGGAGCATAAAATTGCTTTTCCTTTGGAACAAGCAGGGCATTGTAGTAATAGGCAAAACTGTACATTGTGTTAACGGCTGTATTTTCACGTTATTGATTTACTTTGTGTAATGCCATGCAAGACCTGCTTTCAATGATATGTGCATCTGTCATATCACAATAACTGCAAAAGGCTGGGTGCTGCTAGGAGAATGAAGCACTGAGGATCCCCGGGCATATTCACATCCATGTGCCCATCATGCGGAGGTGATGATTAGGGGGATGTTGTGGTAATGAGCAGGTCCCAAGTGTGCGCTATGTAAATCAAGGCCGCCCGGGTCAGCTTCCACTTACTGTGCACATCCAACTTTTTCAGCCTGCTTGCTCTTCTGACAAGGAGAGCGTATGGAAATGGCTTCCCCTTGGCAGCTCCCCTCAGCTATACGTGTTTGAAGGCAGCCAAGATGGATGGGTTGCATTTTTTCCTTTTCCTTTCCAACTTTTTTTCTGCTGTGGCCAGATCTCCGCAGCCCTGGCGTGGGGCTTTCTATCAGGATCACCAGCTGCTGGGTGAGAGAAAGCAGAGAGAGCCACTCAAGATGAAACCAGAGAGGTTTGTTACAGGAAATGTAATCGCTAAATACACCTTAAATAAGAGGGCAAATACTCTGCAGATACAGTGTTTTGAATCTAAGGGAATTCACCTCAAATATGAAATAATAAAGTGTTGAGATCAGTCAGAAACAATTTTTTAAATCACTATCTAGTTAATGCAAAACGCGGTTTTACACTCTCTAGCCTGGTGGTAAATTAGGTAAGCTTTCATTTGTCTGTAATATCTGACTCCATTGCTTACATTGGCTCCAGGTGCTATGTATTATATCAAGGAATACGAAAATAATATTTTTCTTCCTTTTTATTTGGTTATTTCTAAATAGACTAAATTGTCTCATTGCTTAAAGAGGAAGGACAGTCCTGGACCCAGTTTGCCAGACCAAGAACTGAGCAATCAGGCTCCAATTCCTCCCTCAGCTACAGACTTTCCGGCCTCAGACAAGTCACTTTGTCTCTTTGTGCATCATCCCCTCCAGCTGCAGAAGGACTCAGCTCTGCTCTGGAGGATGCTGAGAGCAGTGGGCTGACATCTGAGGAGGGCTCAGCCAGCCAGAGCTTGCAGAGGGCCATGGGACACCAGGATGGATAGACCGCCCTAAAATCAAACATCACTTAAGTATTTGTCTAGAATGTCAGATTTAACAATCAGCATTTTTTTTTTTTTATATATATCAGCAGGTAGCAACAGCTCGGAATGCTTAAAAATGGGTCTGAGAATCAGCTCTTTCCTTTGATGTTTCTAGAGCCATAGGTACGCTGCAGGTGGGGAGCATGGGATGTCCTGATGTTCCCGGCCACCTTGACCTTCCACACAGTGACATGTTACGGCTTTGGACACCAGCATAAACCAGCAGCTTTGGATCCAAAATGCAGGCGAGAAGAGCACTATACCAACAGACACCAGGCACGTAGGCGCTAAAGGGAAGATGTTTTGTTTCTACTGAGAACATGTAATGGATGTGTTGATTTTTTAATTTATTCTCCTCAGTCCTGAAGCAGCTCAGCTCTGTCCCTTTGCCAGCACCTCACGGGGGAGATAGAATTCCAGATTACTTTCGACCCCAACTACCTACTACAAGGCAGAAACATTTTTAAAGCTCAGGCTGATGTGCCGCCTATCTCCTGCCTGTCCCTGCCTCGATGCACTCGTATCCACCATGTGCCGGTCACATTACTGAAATGGAAAAACAGGGTTAAATGGCAGCTTTCCTTTGCAGTTTACCTTTAATGGGAAATTGGGGGTTTTTTCCTTCCTTCCAGATTTCATTTTTTTAACTCTCAGTTTTAATCTCTTCTCGTTACTTCAGTTGAAACAGTGGGGGACATTTTAGCAAATTCTTATTTCACATGGTCCAAGATAAAATCAAAGATATGGTATAATCTTAATCATAACTGCCACGGACTGAAAGAAACAATGTAAGCTAAGGAAATTTTTCACTCCTTTATCATTGATGTTTTCTTTACTAATTGCTCTAGAGCATTTGCATTGATTTCTTTTGAGCCTGCTCTATTCTCCAGACCTAAAAGATGTTAATGATCAAGACTTTAACGTTGTCCATTGTTTTAAATGTTAGTTGTGTCATCAACAGCTAACAGAAGCAATGCAATTCTGAACTTGGGTCTCAGAAGGTAAAAGTCTTTTCAGTTTGTGTTTAAATACTCAGATAAATCCCGTTAGCTTTCTCCACACCATCAAAGCATTTGGATAGCATAAAGCAACTGAATACATAAAAATGTATCTAAACACCTTGTAAATCCCTACACAGAGCTGTTGCCGACGCTACTTTTAACCCTAGGAAAACATCTCACCAATTACTGATCAAATACAATACAGCTAAATTTCACCACCAGCACATCATTTTAATAATGGGTATGGAAATTATCCATTCAATAGCTATTCAGAAATAACTTAGAAAGATTGGTTTTCAGATACTTCTGAGAATCCTAGAATAATCCCCTATAATCACCGTGGTGAGAATCCACCAACATTTTTCCCTTTGAAAAAGGCTGTTTGGGGCGAGAGTGTTGGTGGTCTCTGCCCGTCCTCTGACGGATGCGTTCAAACAATATATTTGAAATCACCAGCACTTTGCTGGCAGAGAACCAAGAGGTTTCATACTCTTACATGACTCAGTTGAGAAAGTCTGCCAGCAAGGGAAGAGGCTTTAGCTCTCCCGATGAGCTTGGCTTCTCAGGCGCACCTCAGCAACCTGTCAATATGAATTTTCTTCCTTTCTCATAAGGCAAACTTGCATCATTTTCTATCCAGAGTCTGGAAGAAAACCAAAAACCAACCCCACAAAAAAAACCCAAACAAAATAAAGTACCTAAAACAAGCAATAACTACACTTCGCACTTCCCTGCTGCTCTGTGCCAGCTGCTAAATGCGACCCAGGAGTATTTTAAAATGTTTCAATTTTATGATCTTTCTTGCTTCTTGGTATGAGACTGAACGGATTCATTCTTTCTTCTTTTGGGGTAGATACTATTTTCTGATATACTTTACTGATTTCATAGATGTAAAATTTGGGCTTTCTTGCCCTACTAGAGGAGACGAAGCAAGTGGGCTGTTGGATGAGAAATGCTGCCCTTCTCCAAAGTGCTAATCAGGAACTGGACCTAAGCGTAACAAAAAGAAACTCCAGATATTTCTCAAGCTTTCCTGTTCCCTTCAGTAACTCAGCTTGTGCTCCCTTATGAATTTTATGCTTCCCAGGTACCACAGAGACCTCTAGCCCAAGGAGAACTGATTTTTTCTATACTTGCATATAAAACCCTCTGGGGACCCCCTGCCCGCCTTGCCAGCCCGCAGCAGAGGCGGAGGTATCCCTGCTCCCGCGCCAAGCCCACCGCGGTGGCTGTTCCCAAAGGGAGACACAACCTGTTGATCCAAAGCAAAAGGCAACTACCGGCCAGCAGCGCCTTTCGCCCCAGCCCAGAGGCAGGCTGCTTATTTCTATGGGTGATTACACAAGGGGTTAACTGGGGCCATAAGAGCCTGCCCTGGGAAGCCCAATTAAAGACCGCAGCCCCAGTTTTCACCCAACAGGTAAGCACCGCAAACACACACGTGGGCTATCTGAATCACTAGTCTCTGTAGCAGTTTGCTACAACCCCAGAGCAGATGAAGATGAAATGGGTCACCCAGTGAGGCACCAGCCCAGGGAAAGGCTGCGGCACCACTGGGACCCACATGCTTCCAGCCCACGCTATAACGGCAAAGTCACCCTTTCCTATCCCAAACCTGCAGGTTCCATACCCCAAAGGGCAAGGCACAGGGGTAAAAGAAGAGTTAATATTGCAGAATACTAGTCTGAAAAAACCTTTCTGATAGGTGCACGTGGGTCAGTTTTCATTCACAAGCAAGTTCACAGAAAGGGAAGAGCAGCCACAAGAGTGCGGGCACGAACACGCACAACGGCCCTGCACCAGCCAGCCCCAAATCCCCACAAATCGAGCAAAGTCAAAACGCCATTACCTAGTTCATAAGCAAAACCATTTCCCGGTGGCTTGTGGAGTGAATCACCCACTAAACCCACTCACAAACAACACGCTGAATCCCTAATGATTCGGGAAGGACTGACAGTAGCTCAGAACTGTCACACGGTGTCACTGGACAAGCCTTCAGCCAGCCAAGTCTGCCCGCACATCACTCAAAGCCAAGAAAAGGGCTAATTTGGGCGTATGTGCTATTTGCTATGAACAGTTGTGGCAGCTCTGTGGTAACGGGACCAGGAGCGTTTGGGGGCACACGCAGTCAGGCAGAGCCAAGAGAGGCCGCAGCACCAGGACACGCGCCGGAGGGGCTGCGTCCTCTTCTACCTGCTACAAGAAAAGTTGGACGTGAAAAACACAAAAAAACCCCAAACCTCAGGGGTTTCCTTTCTCAGGAGGAAGCATGGACTTCAGCAACAGCACCTGGAAACCCCGGGCAGCGTTCGTAAGCCGTGCTCCCAGCCAGGATGGAGGGCTTGGGGGGACCCACCAGCCCCAACCCTTGGTAACCCTTTGAGCAGGCTGGGCAGCGCTTGGGGCAGCCCTGTTGCAGGGCTTTTTTATAGCTGCTTTACCTTCAAGATGAGATTATTGACCTTTCCAGTCCAGTATTTAACAGCCCCCATTCAGCCCCACTTTTCCCTTCCACTTCATTCCCTTTGTTGCTCTGTAATAGGGGAGGCAACAGGGCACATATTTCTGCAGAACAAAGCATTATCAGCCTAATTATAGTTTCCTCATGTTTTCTTCACTTTTACCATTTCATTAAAAAAAATTAGCCAAGAAGAACCATCTTTTTTAAATCTCTACCCTATTGTTCTCATCTCTCCCTGAATCAAGGAGGCCTTTTCAGAGTCTATTTTATTCATAATGACATATGTTGGAACAACTGCTTAAAAAGTGAGCCCAGAAAGGATTCTGACGACCCTTTCCTAGCAGGCTTGGTCCCGTTGCCTCTGAAGCAGGGGCAGCGTAATGCTAACAGTTTAATAAAGTCTACGTGAAAACAAGGGCTTATTTTCAACAGGCTGTGTAAATGACGGATGCAGCCATGTCACAAGCGTTGGCTTAACAGATGGAGGAGGAGCTGGAGTTGCAGCGGAAATCAGAAGCCAAAGACTTTTGTTTTGCTGCCAGACTTGGCTCCCCTGACTCCTTCGAGGAGTCTGGCTGCAGGCAGGTATGACCATGAGGATAACACAGCAAGGATGGGGATTTTACAGGAAAAAGATTCCAGCTTCCTCCATTTGCACTTGAAACCTGCAGGACTTTGTCACTGGTGTAAACTGGAGGAAGGTTGGCCCCATGGTCTAGTTTGGCCCTTATGCTCCAAGCCTGATTTAAGCACAGACCACTTGAATTTGAAAGATGCCTACTAGATCTTTTGAATATGTATAATTATTATTCCAAAGCTTCCCTCCCCCCAGTTCTCTGTTTACCCTATAGGCTTTTATTTAAATAGTACAGCCAGAGCACTGCAATTTTTCATTTGATTTTTTTTTTTTTTTAAATTGACTTCATTTTTTACATTGGAAAAAACTTTAAAAATGTATCATAGTCAGTCAATTGGCTCTTCATGTTTTTTTCAAGCTTCCCCTCCACCACCTTTGTTAATTACCCGCCATTTGAACAAGGGTCTTCTCCTGCCTTGATCCTGCCGTGAAATCATGATGCTATATTTGTCTTTCTAACATCAAAGTCATTTCCATGGTCACCAACTGTGATGTCATAAACACATTTTTAATGGCTTGTTTACAGCAGGGAACAGAAGGAGAGAAGAGATTATGGATGGAAGGAAACTCTTATCGATATACAACAGTTTTAAGCACAACTGTGAGGCTGAAGCATGCAGAAAACTTGAGGCCAAAAAAAATTCCTTGATGAAATAGTTTCTCTTCTGAAGCTCATCCCAGCACGAAAATCCCTTTTTAAATTACTACCAAACAAGCAATCCCAACAGATTACTGTTATGTCAGTCAGCCCGGAGCTGTGCAAGGTGCTTTCTAAGCTTGGGAGACAGCAAATCCCTTCCCCAATCCATCCAGCTCATTGTATAGATGAACACACACGACGCATCCTCAGCGACTCCTACAGAAGAGCTTGGGCAGAACACGGTGGGATCTGAGCACCACTGTCCCACAGAGTTTTATTTGTCTCAGGACACAGCAAGAATCAAAACTCCTTCAAGAGACATTTCAGTTGGACCAGAAGGTCCTTTTCTTTTTTTTCTAGTGATAGTTGTGAGACCCTTTAGCTGGTCCTCCCTCTGTATGGGGGTTACCACGTGCAGTCAACCACTCACGAGAAAGGTTTCTCTTCTGGCAAAGGGCAAATGCCAGGACCAGCTTGAGCTGTCGGCCACAGGAATAGCAAGGTCCTTCAGGCTGTGGGATCCCACGGCCCAGCCCAGCTCCCCAACAAGCCCAAAGCAATGTGAACTCCTCTTAGCCAACTCTCTGCTTTGGTAGCAGGGTTGGGACATACCCAGCTGAAACGGGGGGAATCCAGGTTCCTCGGTTGAAGTGGAAAAGCAAACCCCACGTGTCCCGTGTTTCTCTCCCACAGGGCATAGCACACAGATGGTCTCACAGAAGTCCACCAATACATTTGGTCTCTGTTTTGAGCTCTGATGCCACTTCCATGTGCTTTGTTTTTCATGGTTCCCAGAACCGCGTTCCCACGGTTTTCTCCAAGCCAGCATCAACTGTTGGTTTCCAGTGTGTCCCTGAGACAGCCCTACTCATGTGCTGCCCATTCTCCATAGATTAATCGGGTGGGCCCAGACACACTCCATGTTTGAAGCTGGCTGAGGCAGGGCCTCGTGCAGCACCTCTTGTCCTACCCCAGGGCAGAAGTTAGTTCCTTCAGCCTTAGCTGGTCACAGAACAAGAGAAGGTGACGAAACCAAGTCACAGATAATTTCTCTTAGTGGTAATGCAGGTATTTCCCATGGTCTCCAGAGAACAATTGCTGGTTCAGGCACTGGCCAAGCATCATCTCTTCATGTGACAGGATGCTGACAGGGAATCGAACATCCCACTTCCATCCCGAAGGTCATTTAAGAGAGCCCCAGCTGATGATTTTGAGATAGCCCTGGGAGATCCCTGGCAGATGGAGATTGCTGTGGTCAGCCAAAGAAACCAGCCCTGAGCACAGCTCTTTGGTGTAGGTGAAACAAAACACCTTGCTGCCACCTTCTCAGGGGACGTCAGGAATGGCCAGGGAAGGGCTGACGCACTCCCGGGTCAGCAGAGGAACTGCAGTGGTCTCTGCTTGGAAAGGGTTTCCCAAACTGGGGTCCTGGTCAGCTCCAGGGTGTCCCTGCTCTCACGCCCTGCCAGGACCAGGGCTGACCCAGTGGTACCCCTGGGTGAGCCAGGCTCTGCACGACCTGCTGGCTCCCTCCGCACCCAGCCTCTTCCAAGCAAAATCCTCGAGTAAAACTCATCCTGGAACCTACAGGAAGAAGGACTTGGGCTGCTTGAAGATGTGGAGCTGTCCCTGGCACTTGGCTGTCTTAGAGACATCACGAAGAGGCGTCCCTGTACATACGCTCTGAGGAGATTATCTCCCTCCCCTACTCAAAGAAAACAAAAGGGGTGGGGGGAACTCACTGGATGATGAAATTCCTAAATCCTCATCCCATGAGAAGAATTAATGTAGCTCTTTTCCCGCTCCGATACCGGGAGCTCCCCAGTAGGAGATCCTATTGTACACTACACACCAGCAAGGGTACATCTTTCAGCGTGCTCTTCTCTGGAGCGAGCGCAGTCCCTGGCACGCAGGAGCTGGGATTTCACACACCCTATTCATCACCGAGGT
>KL265920.1:0-13592 GCA_000699545.1 Podiceps cristatus | reverse complement strand
AAAATGGTGGCATAGATGAAAACTGCCAGATCAAACGCAATCCGGTTGTCTGTCACCACCTGCAGCTCTTCTCCGCCTTACATGTAACGCTGAATTCTTAATCAGGTTAATATTTGATTTCTGGGTGCTTAAACAAACAAACAAAAAAAGCCTGCTACAAAAAACCCAACCCAAACCAAATAAAATATAATAATATAACAGATGATTAATGTTACAGCCACAAAGTCCCAAGATGCAAAACTATCCATGTCAGAATTTACGTTTCTCCCATAAAATGGCAAGTCTGCAGCTCTGGTGTTTATTCGCACAGGCGACTGGCTCACCCAAAGCCACGAAGAACAACTAACTGTACACACGTTTAACATACAAAGGGCTCAACCTCTTTACCAGTGTCTTCTGAGAAATGTTACAGCAGCTGACAAAGGCAAAAGTGTTCACTTAACTGCTCTTAAACAGCCCCTTCCCCATGCTACACCAAATTGCTGCTGAAACCCATGGACCTTTTGAAAGGCCTTCCTGGAGGATGGCAGGAAAGCAGAGGCCGTGGGGTTTCCAGGGAGGACAGTTAATACAGATCAGGCAGGAGAGAGTTTGCATTTTTTCTTTGTGACTGGCACATTTCTTCTGGTAAACTTACCCTAAAGCCGAGCCTGAGCACTAGACCAAGTCCCAGGTCCCTGGGACCGGGACAGACACACATTCCCCATGTTTAGCGAGAGAGCAGCAATAAAATCAAATTAATTTCTGTCCACAGACAATCCTGCTCTGTGTTCAGCTTTGAGTTTAAACAATAATTTCAATATACTACACAAGAAATGGATTATTACAAATAACTTTTTCAACCAAAAATAAAGCAATGTAACAGCTAACAGCAATTCTTCCCAGCAGCATCGATTATCTTTAAAATTAAAGCATATATCGTCTCTTTAGAGCACAGAGCACACTTAAAATTTCTTATTTATTTCTTTTACTATCACTGACTGGAACAAAATATGTCTTCGCTTACACTTTTTAACCAGTTTGATTTGTAAAGGCTGTAAATTTGCTGCATTCTGCTCTTCTAACATCACATAATTTAGTAGTGGAACACACTTTCTGTCAGATTCTGTTTAACAACTACTTTTTATGTTTATTTCTAGATATCTTAATAATCAAATGTTGCAAAGTGAATTACTGAAGAGATTTTCTTTTTTTTAATGCATTTGACTCCTTTGTAAGACATCTGTTGGTAGCTGATAGGGTTTTCCTGTTGTTTCTTTATCTGATATATATTTTTACATCTGATAGTTAAACCATTATAAAAACAACAAAAAAACCCCAATCGAACAAAAAAACCCAAACACCCAAAGACTGAGGAAGCAGCTCGAAAGAAAAACGAACGAATAGATAGGAAAAAATAAACAACCGCTCCAATAAACCAACAACCATACTTTTCTTTACTGGAAATCCTCGACAGACCAGACGAAGCATTCCATCATGCAGAGCATCACTGTACTCAGTCCAGTATTTTATTTCAGACTATCAGGTATCGCAGGTCACTGGTGACCAGTACATATATCTTACATCTTTTCGGCTTCCCACCTAGTAGAAATCACTACATAAAATGCTCAGCAAAAGCAACGGACCTGATCTTTCTCCCATTTTAATCAAGAGCAGCCATTTGCCAGGTTCAGTAAGGTAAAAATCAGGCTTCAGAGAAGCTCTTTGGATGTCCCAGAAACAAGAATAGGAAAACCTCCGCACTCCCCTAAAAACCCCAACACGTGCCCAGTCAGGGCGTCAGGAAAAGCAAAGAAGCGGAGTTTCCATTGCCACTTTTACAGTAAAGATGAGCTTCCTTAAACACGAGCTTAAAGCTTAAAGACAGGGGAAAAAGTTCAAGTTGGATCATTTCACAGCATTATCTCTGCTGGAGAAGGTACAATGTGAGCTGACGGGGACTTTTCACAGGCGAGAATTAGGAGCGGTGCTTTTTCATTGCTTGATCTCACAGACTACAAAAGCCCAGTCTCGTGAAAGGGCAGGCGTTGCCACCATATAATAGTCCAAGTTTAGCCTAAAACATAAATGGTGCCTATACAGCGTTAAATAGGGAAGCTGGTTCTGATGTATTGTGTCTCTGCTTTTCGCTTTTTGGAAATACAGCAGAAATGCCAAATAAAACACGAGATTTGAACAGCTCGTGCCCACACGGGAGACTAGCTTGCAGGTATTTACTGCAAATTTCAGGAGTGGGGTAAAATCTGTCTGTAAAGTGAGTTTGCATTAAACAATTTAAAAACACTAATGGAATTTTGTCTTTAGTGTTAATCAATGCTAAGGGAAAAAACCCTCAGTAGAGGTGATGAGCTGCAGGGTGGAAAACGTGTAACTGCACCTTAACCAGCAGCAGAGGCTGCCGAGATCTGGGCCCAGCTAAGGAGCCGGCAGGATTCCCCCGAGCTGGGCCTGACACCGCCGCGCCGGCTGGGATCGCCACGCCAGCAGAAGCCCTCTCATTTCCCTCTACGTTCTACATCATTTCCGTAACATCCCTAAATGAGCCTGCCAGACTCTCTAACACTAGCTCAGGCTTCCTGAGGCAGCTTTCCTTAAGGATTTCAGGTGGAAGGAAAGAAAAAAAAATCAGATAAAAGGAAATTCTAGCACCAAGCAGCCCTTCTGCAGAGAACACCCCACTGTTGGGTTATTGCCCCAAACCCCTTACCTCTGTGTCCCAGAGACCCACACATGCTTTCGTGAGAGCTAAGAGAGGCAAAAAAAGAAGGCAGGAGGCACAGCAGCCATCCAGGGGCAGGAAAGGTTATCCCATCCTGCAGGCTCACTTCCATTTTATTGCTTATTTTAGCCTGGTACATCCATTTAAATTTGCCTGCAAAGTACTAGGGGAAGGACGTGCTTTGAGGAGAGGTTTGAAGAAGATGGCAGTGGTGGAGAGAGATGGAGGGTGTCCCCGGAGGAGGGTATCGGTCGTTAGACATCACCCACAGGTGAGAACAACCGCTCATCCTGAGCTTCTGCTTCCAAACGCTACGAAGACACGGGGAAGAGGATGCCAGTGGATTAAAACATTTTACAACGACATGTTAGAAATAACGTTTCGGAGTATTCAGTTTATTAACTAGGACATTTGATTTAATAAAGAGAAGCCAAAGCGTCAGTGTATTATTATGCTGGAAGTAAGCTGGGATGATTAAAATTCTCCCGTATATTGAGCAGCACCACCAAATGCCCATCACTGGGCAGCTGGGCATCTACGCCACACCCTGCGAGAGAGATGGGACGGGCAAAACTCAGCAGCAAAATTCAGTGGCAAATAAAAACCCCTCTGATTTAAAAGGCATTAACCCCTAAGCTATTAAATTAATAGTAAGCGTGAGGGAAAATACTGAGTATCTTTGCTTTGGCTCGCTGTGTTTTTCTGAGAAGGCTGCAAAAAGGAAATTCGTTGGGGGAAACAGTTTATGCTGCTCCTGGAGGTGGCCATCTGGGATGCTGAGATTAGTATTTGAGATTTCTATTATCTGAAACTCCACTGGCAGACTGTAAAAAGGAGTTTATAAATTCCATAGTGGGGTTTAAGTAAAACTATTTTATCTAGGGACTAAGAAATATGTGTAATTACCGTAGGTGGATAATGCTTTTTCATTGCCATTCACCAAAATTAGTTTACTAGATATTATTCCTAAGAGGTATAATTAAAATCAACATAAAATCCAGAACACAGTGAAAATAAAACATCAGGAGATAATGTCTTTAAAATTACTAGACCAAACAGTCCTCTGCACTGCGGTACAAGCGTAATCACTCTCCGGCTAGTAGTGTTTGTTTTCCCTGGACAGAGAGGCTTTGAACTCCCAGGCTTCTCAGGCAAGCTGTTACTTTGCAGCCCACTGTAAGCAGCAGTTATTTAATGCTGCTCCGTATTAAACTCCTTCTCTAAAAAGCAAATGAGAGAGTTTTATTGAATGCAGGGTCTCGACACCGTGTTTGGTCTCTGCGCTATTTCCCAAGCTCCCCTTGGAAGCAGACCTCCACGGTTTTTAGGCAGGTTCAGATCTGGACCCATGTACCGGCCATTAACTCCTGCCCTGGCAAAACGTCCAGGGATGTACGTGGGACTCGTGCCAGGGGAAAAACGAATGTTGAATCCCACAAGGAGTAGCAGGAGAGGCATTTTTGAGCCAGGTACTTGCACCAGATGTTTAATCCTGTTTTCGGCGGATACAGAAGACATAACCTGATGTTAGATGCCACCTCTCATTATGAATGTCTGGCCATCCTTGTTAATGAAAGACTTTGTTTTCTTTTTGCAAATGTTATTAGGCAAAGAACAAACTGATTGTCTAAATTGATTAAGCAGATTCATTCCAGTGAAAAATTTATTATTTGCCTAGTTCATTTCATCAAATTAATTCAGAGGAAAAAGGCTCCATGAATTAAACTAATCACAAATATATATTTTAAAAGCCAGCCATTACTGGCAGGATACAGTTAGTGCAGTCAATCACTAGGACAATAACTGAATTTTAAAGCAGCATCTTGCATTGCTTCTCGGAACCTTCTTTGCCTTTTCTTTCAGAAAATTGGTGTTTGAAATTGGCCAAATTCTGCCCCTGTTTAGCCCCATACGTTCTCATTAAACTTCTATAGTGCTCAGGAGTCATTCTTGGGGAAAACCCCTAATATTCAACCGGCATTTCCTATAAAATAGTAATCATACACTAATTAGAAAGCTAATTCTGATAGATTAATAAGAATTCCTGTGTGCTTCAGTACAAGCTCTTGGAAAACACATAGTTTTAAAAATAAAATGTCATTCACTTATTAGACTGAACACACATTCATTAGACTGACTCGCATCGCGGTCAGAGAAGGTTCCTGTATAATATTTTGCAGGACACAGACAGAAAAGTCAGCCTAGAATGCTAATATTCAATTCAGTTAAAAAGAATGATCAACTGTTGCATTTGTATTTCTCCAGCAAATTATAGACAGGGATTGAGCTTTTTGTGAACGGACACACACACATTTTATAGACATTTTTTTCCTACAAAGGTAACTTTGAAACCATCATTCAAAAAAAAAACTTTTGTCATTGTCTAGATCTTTGCAAACACATTTGTCACGGATGGCTTGCTAAAAGCACACGGGTCTCCCTTAACAGTTGATTTAATTAAAATAATTCTCCAACTTTTTTCTTCTTTATATCCTTTGAGCCCAGAGGTGCAGCAGCATCACTGCCAGGATCGTCTCAGTGTGGCCGTAACTCCAGTACCATTAACAAGGGTTAAGCAAAGACTTTATGAGAGCGTGTTGGGTGGTACAGCCTGGAGATGCCTCTACCGCATTTTCAACCCAGTCTCAAGTTAACAATTCAGAATAATATTTTCCTACCAAATTTCCTACCAATATTTTCAGTCCCACAGCTCTTCGATGATGCCAGTTTCAAGTAACTCTAAATTGGCCTGTCTTGTGCTGAACTTACCAAGAGCAATTTGGCTGGCACCCGTAGCTCAACACACAGGCACGCGTACACAAAAAAACACTTTATAATTGCAGCTCACTGGTCTCCTCTTCCTTTTTCAATAGTTTTTCTCTAAAAGCAAGGGGAAATTTTGCCTCTGCTCATTGTACCCGCTGAAGGCTGAATTTGTGGGGTGGGTGCTCAGTGGCACAGCCGATGCCTCAGCACCCGCGCTTGCCATCAGGTAGATTTTGGGATTTTTAAGGAAAAAAAAAAAAAAAAAAGATTTTACAACAGCACAGTGTGAGAGCAAAAGCTATAAACATTGTGGCACGAGCAATAATTTAAAAGCACGTGGCACAGGCAATAACAGCGAAGCTCAAAAAGCTCACAGCGAAGGTGGTGAAAGAAACTTCATACACAGAGCAGCATCACAAAAAGAATTCGGTGCTTTGAAAGATACAGTGATGACAGCTCTGAGGACTTCATCCCTCCCCTTCCCGCCGAGGGAGGTCCCCCATCCCCCCCCCGCCAGGGTGGGGGACAGCAGCATCGCATCAGGAGCCGGCTGGGTGCTGCCAGCCCCGGGGAGGCTCAGGGAGAGGAATGATCCACCCCCCCCGGCTTCACATGGAGCCCCCAGGCCACCTCCCTGTCCCCCCTCACCGCGGGGGAAGCCACAGCCTCTCCACCGAGCAGAGCTGTGAAAAGCAGCAGAGAAGAGCTGAAGCTGCCCAGGTGAGGCCGTAACCCATCAGGGTTCACCGCCGGGCTCCCTGCCAGCGCACGGGGATGGTTGGGGAGACGCCTGCCCTGGCAGCACCCACCGGCACCCCGTGAGCTGCCTGCACCGAGGGGCGCAGGACCCTGCCAGCACCACCCGCTGCCACGCTCCCCATCGAGGCATTCATGAGCCTGTTCTCTGGATAAGCAAATGTTTTGATTAGGGACTTTGAAAAGAAAGCAAGCAATGACAGTTGAGGAAAAAAAAACCAAAAACCACTCCCAATAACAGAAATTTCCTTCAAAACCCTTGTCTGCTACATCGTGCCAAACACCCACAGTATCTATTTACACTGTCACTTGCAAGTGTTTTCCCCATCTTGTACTGAACCGTGGTCTGTAAAATCTGTTTAATGGTACCTCGCGTGCTGCCGTACCCTCGCCGTGCCAAGCGACTGACGCCGGAGCGCACTAACAGATGCACCGGGGAAGGTGCCCGCAGCACGGCCGAAACGCCCGCACCAGCCGCCGAGGCTCCCGCCAGCTCCGCAGCCAAAGGCGCCTTCCCGGAGCATATCGCAGCAGCTACCAGGGAAAACGCTGCCTCACCACCCCTGTATTACCATAGAATCACAGAATGTTTTGGGTTGGACGGGACCCCCAGAGCCCATCTAGTCCAACCCCCTGCAGTGAGCAGGGACACCATTACCCAGATCAGGTCGCTCACAGCCCCGTCCAACCTGGGCTTGAATGTTTCCAGGGATGGGGCCTCCACCACCTCTCTGGGCAACCCCTTCCAGTGCTTCACCACCCTCATTGTGAAGAATTTCCTCCTTATATCCCCTTGGATTGCATCCCTGTGGGTTCAAAGGATCTGGAGAAAATCACACCTTGGTCCAATTTTTTGGTTTTTTTTTTTTTTTTTTTTTTTTTTTCCCCCTGTTTGCAGGGTTTTTGTTTTTTTTTTTTTTTTTTTATTCACACAATGTTGCATCGCCGGACTTGTGATTTCAAGGGCAATACCAATCAGTCCCGGGATCAGCGCAGCTACGCCTCCGATGTCTGGGTTCAGAGTTAGCAAAGCATGGGGCAGGGACTGACAAGCAGCTCAGAAGCAAGAGCCTCATCTCCTTCTGAAACCAGACTGAAGTATCCCAAGGCAAGAGACAACCCATAGCCTAAAGTCCTTCAGACTTAACGGACTGCTAATTTTTTAAAATAAACTGGAGGAGGTGGCAAAGCCAGAGGTACATGCCATTGCCTAGAGCAAACAGTGAAACAGAGGGAGACAAGCAGCAGCTCCACATCGCCCTGGGCTCCCCGGGAGCCTGCCTGGGCAGTGTCCCACAACACACCAGGTCCATCAGACCTGCTCCACGAAGGGCAACGTGATGGGAGGTTTCAGTCATAGGCCAGACCTCGCTGTTTCCACCACCAAAACGGCTGCTGCCAGGAGATGCTGACGGCCGTAAGAGGTATTTAATGCAATTCCCTGTGCTCCATCACTTCAAATTCAAACCTGGTCTCAGAGGAGAAAAAGTGGATTTCTTTGGGAATGTTTAAGTAACTGCCTTACCAGTTACCCAGCAACATCCATGCTCAACCACTTAACTGCTCAGAGTGAGGAAAACTTTCCTAGGCCTCTTCATTTAAAACCTGTGTATTTGCCATTCTGATTCTTTTTAGTATCCCAAGGAATAGAAAACACTTTTCAGACCACATTGGCCAGCTAAGCCAGCCTCCCTTCCTTACAGCGTTAAGGACCGGGATGCTATAGAGCCCTGGGCAAGCAGCACCCAGGCTGCCAGGGGGCTGCACGCCGGGCACTGGGCAGAGCGGGGATGCCGAGACGGCCAGTAAGAGCTCTGCCAGCTCGCCCCGCGCTGGCTGGCAAAGCCTGCTGCCGGCTGGGCGGTCACACGAATTGGAACTGACAGAGAAATGTGACAAATTCATTATTAACGGCACAACTATTTTTTAATACATAGAAGACTGTACTAGATTAATAAAACCAGGCTTTGATATTCTTATCCGACAGCAGTGATGGCGTGTGATCTCCGGAAAAGCGAGCGCTACCGATGCCGGCTCTGGCTCTGGCTGGCATCGGGATGCTGCAGTGGATTCGGCAGGGCCAGGATTTCTCTCCAGGACATTGCAACTCCTGCACGCTCCAGAAGGTCACGCAGGCTGACTTTGTGGCAGGCTGAAGCACTCACACAAAAGGTCAGCGTGCCGTGGAAACCCGCGCACAGCTCCTCCTCGGGGGGCCGCAAACCTCTTGGTGTTCATTAGCATCTGCCTTGTTTTATCTCAGCCTATAGTGGGTTTTAAGGGAGCTCGTTTATTTTTTAAATAAAGAGCAACCCGGGGGGTGTATCAGGGACAGAGGGACTTGCTCACTCCAGCTGACCCATCTGCAAGTCAAAGCTACAGCAGCACACAGGTGGATTTCTGTCTCTCTCTCTCCACCTACCTGCACATGCAAACACACATCCACACATCCACAAGCTCTCAACCAATCTATATCTCAGTCTATATATGTATACATACTTTTATATATATAGGTAGTTGTTTTTACTCCGGGTGTACAAATGAGACCCATCAGCATGTAATATAAATACTTCATTTAACATCTCACTAGCATTTATTCCCTCTACCTCTGCTATTTTTTTTTTTTTTACTTGCTTTCTTCAGAGGAAAGAAAACACAATGGCAGGGAAAAATACTTCAAACAAGTCTTGGAAAGGATGAGTAATTAGGCAAAATATATCCACTCCTTCTTATTCTTGCCCCCTTTAAGCGTAGTTGCAGTGCTCGGGCTACTTACAAACGACCCTACACAGTTTCAGAGGAAATATGTGGCCACAGAGAAATACCACTTGGCTTTCCAGATTTTCCTTTTAGAAGAGACACTGGTTTATTGCTTAAGAAAGAATTGTCCCGATAACTGGCTGCTTTTTTTCAGCCTCCTTAGCGTTTCCCGCAACTCTTTTGCATTTACGGGAGGCAGGTTACACCCCCCTTGCTGCCTCCCTCTCGCATCGCCTGGCCGACACGTAGCACCCCCAGCCAGCATCTCCCCAGCCTCCAGGCTTGGAGGACGAGGCAGGTTTCTGCCAACCTCGCTACAGACCCACGGCTGCAGCCCGGAGCTGCCCAGGACAAAAACGGCTTTTTTTGTGGCTCTCAAAAAAACCAAATGTGACAGCAAGTTGCAACAAACATCATCCAGCCGCAAAACCGCTGCCGTGCAAGCCAGAGCCCCGCTTCCCCCGTCTGCACTGCAAGAGGGGGAACCCACCTGCGCGCTGGGATAGCTGCAGGGTGCACTCGGCCGAGCGCGGCAGCTCCTGAGAGCAATCAGAGGCTTCCCAGGAGGGAGAGGAGCAATAAGGCATGTGGCATGCTGTCACCGTGGGGGGAAAGGGGCGGCGATGCCTCCTGCGAGAATTGCAGTTTGAGGGATTCGGGAAGGAGCGCCCGGCAAAGCCGCTGCCGGGCCCGACCCGGGGGTGCGGGGTGCGAGGGGTGAAGCGTGGGGTGGGAAGGAGCCACCGATGCACGTTGTCGCGGGCTGCCCCAGCAGCACCTGATCCCTGAACAGAGGGGAGTGCTCCTGTCCCGGGGGGCCCAAGCACGAGACCCCTGCACACCTCAGGGGGATGCGCTCGGAGGCTGGAAAGGCCAATCCCAGGAGCCTGCTCTGGGCCACCAGCTTCTGCCACACAATAAATACCAAATTCTACATACTCAAAGGAAAAGCTCCCACAGGAAACTATTTCCCTGAAAGTTTATGTTGAACATAATGGAAAATAAGAAACACTGCAGATGGGGATGGAGTCGCAAGGGCTGGAGGGTCCCGGGAGCAAGAGGCACCTACGTCCCCAGGAAGGTGCAAGTCCTTTCCGCGGGTTCCTGCCACATGGGTGCCAGCACCTCCAGGAAGCCCCAGTGTGGCCCACAGCAGCCTGGAAGACCTCGCTGCAGCTCCGTTTCACCTTGCCACCACCACCTTGGTGAGCTCTCCAAGCTAACAGGGGGGCACGCTGCACTGGCCACTGGGACTGTCCCCTCCAGGCCACGGCCGTCATGGCCAGGACGCTGCACCCAGCAAGAGGGGACGGGTGGATGTGGCATCAGCCACGCGGCACAGCGAGGGGGCCGGGACAGAGGAACCTCCTTGGTCCTCAGCAGCTGAATTAAAAGCCGGGGGGCGATGGCAGCAGCGTTGGGATCCTTTTGAGTCGGTGGCAGTCGGCTGCTATTAGCACACAAAAGCGATGCCGAGCAGCCGAGCAGGACAAAAGGGGTGTGGGGCAGCCAGACAAGAGAGACGGAGGGTGGAGCGAGACAAGAATGGGAGAGGAGCCGTGCAGACAAGAAGGAGGGGAGGGAGACACATACACACACAAAAATCAGAGAAAGGGAAAGACAAGTGGATAACGAGGGGGGAAGAGACCACATGGGGAAGGGCGTTCCTCACCTGGCCCGCGGCCCCTCTCCTCACCCCTTGCTGGTCCTCTCGCTCTTTGCTTGTCCTGTGCAAGGACACCAAAGCAGAGCATCAGGCCTTTGGGTTGAACCCCCAAATCCAAGAGGATTTTCTTGCTCACCCAAGTTTTGCATCGCTACCGGTGAGGCTGTGATCAGCAGATCTGCAAAAGGACCTGGAGTAACTGTGTGCGTTTCTCACCAATGCCCATATTTCTCATTCCTGTTCCCAAAAATGCACCTTGGATGATGCCACAGCCACAGCCACCAGCACCCACCTGCAAAACCAAGAGCCAGCTTTAGTTAACACCAGCTTATGGACAGGCATGGATCAGCCAGGGCAAATAGGCCAAAATGACTACTCTTGAGCCCAGAGAACACGAGATATGGCTGTCTCCCTCAGCTTCACCCCTCTGAGCCCCCAGCCTCCCAAAAGGGCCTAAAAATCCCTCTCTGCTGGGTGTGTTTCTCCTCGTAAACCCCACCAAACGGGGGACTGCCAGGGGGAGATGCTCCCCTCCGTCCTGCCGCCAAGCAGATCCAGCAGCCTCGCCAATATTTTAGGAACAGGGTGGCAGAATAACAATAAAACTCAGAAGAAGGGAAAGCTCCACATCAGAAGATGCTGTAGAGCTAAAACACACATCAGCTTTAGTTTCCCAATAACGCCCCTATAAATGACGGAGTAAACGACAGAACAAATGTAAAACTCCCATCGTTCTCAAGGATATTTGAAAAGCTCTCATGTTTCTAGTGTTTCATAAAACAAGAAAGTCAGAAATGGAAAACACATTTTTAAAGTATGAACTTGCAGGGAATTCAATAAAAATGCATTTTTTTCTGACTGAAAACATTTCTTTATCTTTAGGAATGAAAAATAACACCACTGGCTAAAGTGTCTCAGGCCGGCAGTGTTCTCAGTTTCGCCTTTCAGCGCTGGTACCCATCACACTGTGCAGCGGCCAGCGCTCGCCCCACCTCCCTCTTCTCTCACGGTCCCATCGGCCTCCCTGATTCCAAACTAATTTCAAGAGTCTCCTCTTTTTATTAGGATTTTTCTAGTTTTATTTCTTTCTTTTTCCAGGACACCAACTCTCTGGCATTTGCCCTCTAAAATAAAAAGTCACCACTTTTCTTTCTAACGCCACTGCTGCTCTTTTGGCCACATTTCTCCTGGCTACCACCACCACCAGAGCTGATTTCTCAGAAAGGCCCATCTCTAATCTCCATATGCTGGTTGCTGCAGCACGCGATTTCTCAACCCACACCATCTAAATGAGACCCAGCACCGGACTGGGCCTCCTTGTGCCAAAGCTCTCCAGAGCAAACTAAATGTCTGAGATGATCAAAACTGGATGAAAATAACCAAAAGTGAGTGGTGACTTCTCTAACTCTCCTCACTTGAGCCTTCCCATACCAGTGAGAAAAAGGTTGATGGAAAAAAAGAAGAGAGAGAAAGGAGAAAGGGGAAAAAAAAAGGGAAGGGAATTTCTTGGGTTGATCAGGAATGACTCACATGCATATTCATAACCTAAAACAAGGATCACCGAACAGTTAAACCTCGACTTCAGCTACAGCTTAGCTGGAATAAGGATTTCATTTCCAAATGCTAACTTGCACACTGTGATTTATTTCATAAAGCTGGGGCCATCGTCATCTCTGGCTTTCCAACAGGGCTAAAGCAGACAGTTTGCGGGTGCAGGCATTAAAATGTTCACAACACCTTTAAACTGTTTTAAAAAAATCCCAGATATAGTTGTTAGGTTTCAAATGTGCAAAGTGTTAACCTCCCCACAAAAGCGACTTGAAAGAAAGATTTTTGATCAGCACCAGTATTGCGAATAATTCAGTTCATATGCGTTGAGATAGCTGTGGGAGACAAAATATTTTAGAAAACTGTTGCCCAGGATCCTTTACAATTTCAATTTTCTTCTCCTACAGAATAATGAGGTCTAACCCAAAGATGAGCTGCAAAACATCAGGCAGAAACCGGCAACAAGAAAAGAGGGAGACGGCAAAGATCCCCACTCGCGCGCGTGTGCTGGTGCAGCATGTTTCAGGTGATGGGGAATTCCTCCCTTCAGCACAGATAACTCTCCTCATAGGCTCCATAGTTTGTATTTTAATTTTTTTATCCTCGCTTTTTGAGCACTAAGCATGACGAGAACACTATCACTAGGTAATTTGGGAGCTAAAATAAGTTATGTGCTTTGAAACAGGAGAGAAGGCCAAATTCATTTGGATGTAAGAATTGATGAGGGGCAGGGGAGACGGGTTGGGACAGCGATAGTTGTATGGTAAATATTGCCTCTGGGCTAAAGTCCAGCATCTTTTTCTTCCTTCGCATTTGATCCTGTACAGTTCGGGATGACCTGGAACAGATCAAATGGGTTTTCCCCGTGCAGAGGCCTCCGGGAAGTGCTTTAGGTGTGTGATGTCAGATTCAAAAACTTCTTCCCAGTCCAAGTCATCACATGGGAGCCAACTCCCGGATGGAGCATGGGGACACCCCAGTCTTCAAATCTTTCCCAAACCCCGTCAGGATACCCCGAGTCTTTGTGATCTAACCAAATGTATGTCACGCTTCCTCAGGTTAATAACAGATGTCCCAGGAAAGACAGCTCTTGAGGTCAGAGATTTTTTTGTTTTTTCTTTTTAAAATTTTTTTTCTTCCTTTTTTTCTTTTTCTTTTTACTGGTGTCTTTTTGCTTCCCATTTTGAAGAGGCAGGGGAGTCCGAGCGCAGTCCCCAGAGCCTCCTGCTTGGCCACCCCTCGCCCACCTCCCCGGCCAGTGGCCCCGGACCCTGCGGCTGCAAGCTCTCTGTTTATCTTACACAAGTGTCTCCTGAATGAGGAAAAATAAACAGAAGCAGCAAACATATGACTCTCCTTAGCACAAAACCTCCCCAC
>KL265917.1:95984-108623 GCA_000699545.1 Podiceps cristatus | reverse complement strand
TATATATATAAAAAAAAAAATTCCTCCAGGACTAAATTCTGGTAAATAAAGGAGATCAGGTACTGTATTATGAAAGCTTATGGTACAGGCTTCTAGGGTTGATAGATGAGCACAGCCCTTCCATGTGTGTGTCTCTGTAAGGAGCATAAAGAGGAATTTGAAATGCTGCAGATGGTATTGTGAAGCTGGGGGTCTGTTGCCACTTTCACCGATAAGTGTGTGTAAATCTGAGGAGGACTCCTTGCCAATACATCCATCATTCCCTTTTCCTCCAGAGATAATTGTCTTAAAATAGCTGATAGTACAGTACAGTCCTTGATTTTAATTTTTAAATATTATTATTCACTTTGAATGGGAAATGAATCAAGGTGTGTAGGTCTTGCCCTTTAATAAAAAAGGCCGTCTCTAAAGCCAGCTTTCTTTGACGTGGCGTTTGGTCGCTAGGTGTGTAGAGACTTAGATACCAGCTGCGAACTCCGAATAGCGTGCAGCATGTCTGGTTTGCCTTTTACTGAAGTATTTCCTTTCAGAATGAAATACATCTTCCTGCCTGATCGGGTTTTTTCAGCATTGCCTCTGGCAGATGGGGACCTCCATGGCCAGAACGGCAATGTATTAAAGTCTCGCTCAGTGCATGACTTCAGCTGAGCACAACTTAGAAGGTCAAAATGTAGAAGGACCTAATGAGAAGTACATCAAGCCGTGGAAAAGAAGCCACAGGGAGGTGATTTTGGTTGAAGTTTAAATATGTATAAAGTGTATCTTAGCCACATGAGTTTCCCTTTCACAGTGTATCCAAGCCACAAGGATTTCCCTTTCCATGTGACATACCACACGCTAAAACTTTTTTTCCACTCCTAACTCCGAACTTCAAAAGCGATCACCACTTCCGACAATGGCAGCTCTTTGATTAGTAGCTGAGCTTAACTGGAGCTGAGCTTGATTGATTGTCTTGTATTAAGTGTGATGGAATCATGCTTTGGTTAATATAACTAATATTTAATGAAATTTTGTTCCGGTTTGTTGTAATTTACAGTTTATCATTCCAAATGCATCCTTCTGATGCAAAACTCAAATGAAAAATGACAGTTCTTCACACAGTACTTCTTCAGAAACTATTGCTTGGTGGATAGCATTATCAGCAGAAATTTAGGTTGTTGAGTTTTTAATAGAAGTTTCCTGATATTATTTTAAATAGCCCGCAAATGTAATTATTTAGACATAAACAGCATGCAAGTAACTATGGTTCTCTTTCTACAGGAAGAAAGCTCTTTATAGAAACATTCAAAACATATTTTAGCTGTAGGAACGTCTTGCTGCTCCTGACAGATTGACAAGAGTTTAACCCACTCTTGCAAATCTGTGTTCATTATCTGCTAATAATTGCCCACTGACTTGCATGCTCTAAGCCCCTAAACTCTAGCCTGTTGCAGGCAAAGGGGGGGAACACAAAACTTTTTCTTCTCAGCTGAGAGCTATGGTTTTAGAAGCATTATTCTGAGGCATCCTGACTATGAAATGCAGAATGGGAATTTTGCCTTTCTTTAAAAAGATATCATGGCCTAGATCTTCTGTCTTCCTTGGCTGTTCCGGCAGATCGGAGCAGCAAGGCAGCTGGCACAGCTTACTGCCCAAGGAGTCTGCTGGAGGGAAGAAAATCCCTCGCTGGCATCGTGCCAGGAGAGCTGTCTTTTTTTTTTCCACTCCTCTTCCCAGCCTGTGATATGAAATATGTGTCAGAGGACACCTTGGGGAGCAGGGAGAGGCCGGGGGGAGAAATGGCTAGAGTAAATCCCAGAGTCCAGAAGGGCTTTGTTTACTCTATCACAGTTGAACACAATTTAAAGCAGCCTTGACACGGCTCCGGTTTGTGATCTGATGATAAAAGAAAAAGGGGAAGGGCAAGGGGATAGCCACCAGTGCGTCAACAGGATGAGGATAAGCCCTACTGTGAAGCATTCATCTTGAGTTTATTGAGTGTCAGTGTAGGAGGACAGCATGCTCAAACTGTAAAGTAAAAATAATAGAGTTCAGTTACCAAGTTCGAAAAATGGAGGTAAAACTTCCATACCTTTTCCTCAGCATGAATTGAGGATAAAGCTAATTTCAGAAATAATTCTTCAAGTGGACTAGAGGAGAACAGGAAACCCGTATGACTTCTGTTGTCAGCCAGTCTGATTTTTGAAGTGTACGACAACAATGAACAGAAATTGCCCATAATCTCATAGGAACCCCTTTGCTGCACTCAGTGGTATATTTTCATTTTCAGAGCAAAAGGATATTGAGGAGCTTTGAAAAGCTAAATTTCAACACAACTTCAGAAAGAAAGGGTCAAGATTGCAGCCAGCTCATCTGTTTAAATTTAGTTGCCATGGCAACAGTTGCAAACTGTTATGAAATTTGACAGAAATCTTTCTGTAATGTATATGCATTCATATAAGTACAAATTGTGTCAGAAAATGTGAATGTTAGAATTGCAAAAATCAAATATTTGGAAGATGGTAGATATCAGGATTAAAATTGCTTTCTATCAGTAATCCGTCACCTTTTTGTATGTAGTTATATTGTAAAACATTTTTTCCTGTGGAGTCAGGCATTATTCTCTCGGAAGCCTGACATAGAGAGGAAATTGTCGGTTGTTCAGTGCATGTACTTGTCCTTTTAATCCTCCCCGATGTGTATCTGAATGTTGTATTTAGTGTGCTTCATCGCAACTTCTAACTAAATACTTTACATCCTCATTATCAGTGTTGTAGTGGGAATTTTGTATTAGAGGGCCATGGTCTTGAAGTGCTGCATAAACTTTAATGAATTTATCCTAACCATGCCCAAAGGGAAGTTACTGCCTTATCTCTATTTCACAAGTACACGACTGACTCTTCAGGAGATTATGACCAAAATAGTCAAGCAAACCATTTGTCTGAAAAGGCATGATCTGAATTTTCAGAAGTAGCAAGTTTTTACGGCAGTGTTTCCATTCAGAAAACTGCTTCAGCCAAACACAGTTGCAGTTTGAATGCTTAGCACTTCTGTAAATCTGGCCTCAGGTGTCGCCTGCTGTGCACGCAGGAAATGAGAAAGACACGATTAGTAGCCATCTGTGAAATGTTTGCCCAGTGTCACGCTGGAGCTCGATGGCAGAGATGGGGGTGGAATCCAGTTCTCCAGAGAAGCATTCGGTTGTCTTCCCCATCAAACCCTCATTTCTCTTCCGTCTGTCTCCAACTCCGTTTATGAACTCCTTGCAGCATTGGCAACAAATGAGGCATGGACGGCGACCTTCACTACTCAGCCCCGGTTCATTCGTGTCGTGTGGTCCCACACTTACACGCTGGATGAGGCACTCATCCTGCAGGAGAGGAATAAAAAATACCATTGTGAAATTAAAAACCGATAGCGTATAGAGAACTGAATACGCACGTTTTGCCTAAGTTTTGAGTACTTGGCATTACATCCTTAATCTTCTTGTAGTGCAGATCTTTTGAGTTTGAAATACTTTATTTTTTATATATGTCTGTGTGCATTTGTGTGCTTGTGTATTTAAATAACTTCTGCAATAATAGCAACTGTTTCTAAAATCATATGCAACCTAGACATGTGTTTGAAATATTAGGTACTATAAGGCTTATAGTTGAGGAGTTTGGGAAGAAGTTGACGTTCTTAGTAGTAGTATTTTAAGATTTGACTTGAGAGTAGAGATGGTTCCTAATTTGGAACGTAATCTGGAAAAGGTAGACGAAAAAGAGAAAAGGAATCAATATGCCTTGGGAGTTAATTCAGAACAGAATGTCAAAATGATAGTACCAAGGAAAAATATTTCAAGAATAGAGCTGCATAGTGAATTCTTCTGCTGAATACCTGGAAGGTAACTTAAATACAGCAAGTCAGTGGTTTCCGTTGCTTATTGCATGAAGCATGCCTCGGTTTCACGGATTTACTCCTCTACACTGAGACAATTTGCTCTGTTGCAGTGTCCATCAAGGAGCATTAAGATCTGGAGATCAGAGACAAAGATGTGAGGGTTTTGGTCTCCCTCAGGTTTCCCCGAGGACCTGATAATAATAGATTCTGTGTCAAGAAAACGTCGGGAAAACAGCTTGAATCTCAGGCACTCAGAATGCTGCTTAATCTAAATCAGTTTGCCAAATGTATTTTCATCAAGATTTAGAAGTTGAAAACAACCTTGTAGATTTTCCAGTCAATAGGATGTTCACATCTATTAGACTGGCTATCTTTAAGACTTTCAGATAAGTTAACTGCTTAGATAAACTACAAAAACCCCCTAAATGTAGCTGTCTGCGTGCAGCATACCCATGGGACGTGGCTGGTGACCTCCGGTGATGAGGCTTTGAGGGCAGCAGCAAGTGGAGGTGGTGTGCAAGCGTACGGCTGAGTTCAGAATATGGGGGTCAAGGTAGAGTCAGGGATGGGTGAGTCAAAGAGCCGAGAGAGCTGGACTGAAGCCATCGGGGTCTCTCTGTACGAAATAGCTCTCAGATACTGTGGTCTGCAGAATCTGCTTCCTGCCTTTAGGGCCCTTCTGCACTCGGGGTTTTCTGCCACTGAAACCAGTCAAAGCCAGCTCTTGATGTTCTCCAGCATCTGTGTAAACAGCAGCGCTTGCTGATGCCTCGTCCCTCGCTGTCCCCCGTGGGTCACTACGCTTTCGGTGCGTTAAACGGTGTATTCCAAGTAAACACAAACCCGCTCCGGCCGGGTGAGCATCTGAGCCGAAGTCCTGTGACCATACTGTCGTCTGCTAAGACCTCCTGTGTACTCATCGTTGCACTAACAAAGTCTAGGTGCTTATTTTTATTATTATTTTTAGTCGTTCAGAGCCAAGGCAGCAGGAGTAGATCATTGTCTAGGATATTTTCTGTAGACGCTTTTTATTAAATACAATCTGGCAAACAGGCAGTTGCAACAACTGTTAGTGTCACTTATGGCTGCTTAATGCCACCACATAAATAGCAAAATGGTGACAGCACATGATTATATGTGTCTTAATAACAGTATAAGATAGAGCATTGGGACCTACAATATTATTATTTTAAAAAAAACAATCCACAAAAAACCAACAAAAACCACCACAAAAAACCCTCAAGAATTTTTGTCCTAACTGCTGTTCCCGTAGTAACATTCTTCCTGGAACAATATGATCATTTCTACAGATGTTTTGTCTATAGAGACAACGTAATAGTGAGAAAAGGCACCATTAGGAGAGTCCATAGGTGAGCAGGATGAACACAGCACTGTTATATTTAGCTTGCACATCTTGGGATCAATAATGTTAAATGCCTTACGGGAAAGTTCTCCATACTGTATATTTTATAGTTGGATTGTGAATATTTGTGCTTAAAAGAAGAGTTTTGACTTCTGTTTTTTGTAGTCTCTATCCTGTATTTAGCTGGAAAAAAATGGGGGAGAAAGACCCCAGAGGTAAGAGATTCCGTGTGTGCTAAAGTATGAATTACTGTTCCCGTGTAGGATGAGTTGTCTCTTGAACTGAAGTGACTTACCTTTTTGTCTCGTAATTCCTGAGGGTAATTGCCATCTCGAGTGGTAGACAAGTAGAGTAATAGTATAAAGCTCTCTAAGGAAAAAATAGTATTGATTCGCTCTTGTTTGCAATTAATATAATGTCTTTTCTTATGTTAAAGTCTTAATGAATTAAATTTTCTGTACATATCTGGGCATTTCAGTTGTTGGTGAGCTAGAGACACTCGGGAGCTGGTACTAGAGAGTAAAAACAGCAGAAGAACTGCAGCTCATATGTTAAATCTTTAATACTTTTTTAACCGTTAGGCAGAAGCCATGTATAACCAGCGAAACGACCAGAAGTTTTGATGTTATCAAACCTGAATTAATCTAACTAAATCGAAGTACTTCTGTGTAGTTTGGTCTACAGAATAACTATATTTACTGCTAATAATCTGTGTGTTGCTTGTATGGGATTTCATAAATTTAAGAAGCTTTAGCCGTGACTTCTGGTATCAACATAGGCACTGCTGGAAATAATGTGAGGTGACCTCTTCCTTTTTATTTTATACTGTAATGGGACTTAAAAGTACTACGCTGTTTGTGCGGTTGTACTTACGGTGAGAGGTCAAGCTAAAGAACTGAGCAGACCATTTTAAACCCTGCGGTACTTTTGCAAGAAAAGGTGTGTTAAATTTAATGTCTTCAACAAATTCCAGTATGACTAATTTAAACCATTTTTCTGAAATGCTTGTATGACTTCTACATCACACCTGTGTCCGGGGATTTCTTTTTAACTTACTTTTGAAAGAATGTAAGAGCTCTAAGAGGCTAAGTTGCCAGCTTAGAAATTTATTGACTAAAGCCTTTAGGTACTGAAGAATTATTTGAAAAATAGCATGTATAGCTGGTGAATCTCTCTCGTTATTGGACATTAGAGTCTATCCCATGTTCATGATCGCCATCTTGGGAAGGTGCCCAAGAAAACGCTCTTTGGCTATTTCTGCTGTGCGGTTGTCATGTTATTAAATGCTATAAAAGCAGCTATGGATTCTTATCGGTCATCACTGTCCACCAGTCTTGAAAATGTGTCTCCTTTGACTTCAGATGTTTGTGGGCACGTCTGTACTTCATGGATAGGCTTCCCCAGGGATCCCGTTTCCCCCGCTGGTGCCTAGCGGTGCGGGTAGCGTGCCCCATCTGGCCCGTGTGGGTGAAACCTCGGGAACACCCACCCTCCAAAGCGCGTGCAGACAGTTTGGATGACTCGCACCTCACAGGGACCCACTCGGAATGGCCCAGTTCTGCCAACACATCTCTCTAAAGGACGTATGGCATGGCCTAAACCATCCGTCTCCCACTGATGCCGGGGTGCTTCCACACACAGTGCGACGCTTCGGAGAGTTGCTCTGCCCAAAGATCAGGGAGAATGTCTATGCCTCCCTTTCGATATAGAGCACGTACAAGCAAAATGATTTTAACAGAGCTATCCACAAAGCCACGAGACAGGTCGAGGAGGTCTGTTCTGAAGTAGTAACAACTGTGTGTGGAGGTAGTCCTCTTGCAGGGAAGATCCAGAAGGGCTTTGACAAAGAGTCTGAAATGTGGAATAAGCACATCTTTGGGGAGGATAGGAGAGAGGGAAAGGAAGCACACCAGGCTTCGGGAATGAAGGGCTGTCTTCTAAGAAAAGGGGTCAAACATCTTGCACATCTTCAGACTTCCCTTAACCAGGTCCTTAGCCTTAGAAATGTCGTGTGGCTGGTGGAGAGCCTCTTTCTCGGGAGAGCTGCTTCAGTCTATCTGTGGACCAGCAGCTGCCAAAATATCTTCGCCAGCTCTTCTCTAGAGCTGTAAGGTAGCCAGGAGGAACCCACAGTGACGTACAAGAGTTCGTCTGGACCAAATCTTTCCCATGCCCCCCCCGCCATCCCGAAGGAAGAGGGAAGGTCTGTGTTAATAGTCGTTGGGGAACCCACAGCATCCCCTTAAGGAGTAGGAGCAGCAGGTCAATGAATCCATTTCTGGAACATCTTATATTATGAATGAGTGGAAACTATGTGAGTGCTCCTGAAAGAGGGCTGCAGGATAGGGTTAAGAGGCAGTGACTGTGTGAGGGTTGTTCCCTGACCCAAACTTCATGTAAGTGCTCTTGTCTTCCAGACTGGCATATGGTTTAAAAAACATTTAAAAAAAAAAAAAAAAAAAAAAAAGCTAAGGAATGCTGGTGACCTGTTTAAGGAGTGACTACCTTTTTCATCTTTTTTCTTTCCGAATTATTGCATATTGACAACAAGGGCTTATGCTGACCTTGTCATCTCTTTTCACTCTAGTGCAGGATGAGACTGCAGAAAAAGTAGCGTCTCCTTACTGTGCACTCCTTGCTTGTTATGGCTCAATGTGGACTTTAATCTGGAAATAAGAGGTGGAGAGCTACATCCCAGATTACAAACACTTCAAAGAATGTCTCAGACTGCCCGGGGTACAAAGGGCGGCAGTAACATAGGACCAACAAGACCGTCATGCCCTGGAGTGGTGGCTGGAGGCTGAGATCCCTCAACATCTAAACTGGCACTGGGACATAACACCGTAAGTCGCTGGCTAGCAGTGGCCGGGACTGGGAGAACAGCCATCATCAGTTCTGCCATGTCCTGCTTTCTCTGGACTGCTGAATCTGAGTTCAGCTGCAGGATCATGGCTGGTCACGATGTCACACACATCTGAGCATGGATGAATAATCTGATAACAGATGTGTTCTGAGTTCGTGGCTCATATTTTGTAATGGAATGTGTAATGGCTCGTAATTTTGATGCAAGGACTGAAAAAAGACAAGGAGGGGAGCCTAGTAACTTAAATTTTTTTTGACATGGTTAGATGGTCTTTTATACTGTCAGTCTTTCCCAGGAATGCTTTATTTTTCAGCTTTCTATAAGGGTGAAGTCATAGTTTGGTTTTATGTTCCTTTTCTAAGTTATCTGCTCTTCCATGGAGATGGCTCTAATACAGAAGTAAATCTGAAAAGATCTTGAGGGATCTTTTTCGGTGGCTAAGTGCTCTCTTTCAGAATGCTGCCAGTTTGTATTGGCCACAGTAAATAAAAGTGGCCTGTATCGAAGTCTTTCATAACTGTGCTTTTAATATTGTGTACTTGGCTAGTAAGAAGAATAAATAAATAATTTTATAGATGTAATCTGACTGTGCGCTGAGTAAAATATCCCAGCGTCACTGCAAAGGGATTTACCTTTTTATAAATGTTCTCTTTTGTGTTTGTTGTTTATTCTCTCAGCCTATAGGTAAATCCATGCAACGCTGTTGAATGTAGAACCATTTTTAAGGTTAAGTAGTCCCTTTCTAAGGCCAGTACAGTTTCCTTGCACTTAACAAGATACTATTTTATACTTGATAACGAATTGTTTCTGTGGCTTATAACATGTTTTATGGATTTGCTGCCCTGTACGCAAGCGTGGTGGCCCCAAATGGGACTTTGCCAACGACAGGAGCTTCCAGCAGGGACTTGGCCTGGCAGTCAGGGGGCTATAAAAGGTCAAAGACCAGAAGCTACCAGCAGGATTTGTCTTGCCACATGCTGAGCTGAAGCTGCAAAACATCACGGGCTTCATGTACCCCGACGTTCCACGTGCTTTTGACCTGGCAGCTGAACAACCAGGACTGTGGTTGCGTGTCTCTGAGTAAGCGTTTCCCCAGAATTCTGCAGGTCTCTGCTTGAGTAGTAGATCCCATGTTCTCAATGAAATGTACGTTGTATCTGACTAGTTACTCCTTTGGGTAAAAGGAGACAACAGAGATGGGGGGGAGACATGCAGGAGAGAAAATGAAGAATGAATGCTGGGGAAGGGCAGTAGCACCTGGGTCCCGACTACGTGGTGACACCGTGGGTAGGGAAATATTTGGGCAGTGTGTAGGTCCTGTGGTGATTGAGTATGTGGGCAGGCTGCTTGCTGTGCCATAAATAACTTGTCTGCCTGGTATGTTGTGCGTGAATCTTCCTGTTATCTGGGGAGGGTCTGAAGGTGAAGATGGAGTGGAAGTGTCTTTTCTTAATGGCCTCAGTCCACAGAGAGAAAGCTGGCCGATTTAATTTGCATATGAAATAGGAATCTGTCCCCAGCTGTTCTTTACCATACAGGTTTGATGAAGGTGGTATGTTTTTATAGTCTTGTGTTCTATAGCTCTACGGGCTACTTTTCAAATCTACTTCTTTACCCAAAAAAAAAAAAAAAAAAGAAAAAGGCAAAGCCAAATCTGCTTCATTGTTTTGTGGCTCTAGCAAGTGCATATAACACATGTAATATTTGCTTAGATTGGAGTTGTTACATTCCAACTGTTGGTAAATGGGATTCAGTGAAAAATTGCATCCTTTGGTGGTCGTAGTTTCAACGATAGGTGAGGTACAGGATATTTCCAGGATGTTGCAGCTGAGGCAGTGTATAAGACCCATTGCCACTATAATACCTCCCCTATACAGCCAGAACTGATGTAGTAACTTTATCAAGACTTGTATAACTTCTAATGCTAATAGAGATATTGAAAATTGAATTATAGATGGAGAAATAATGCAGTTATTTAGAAAGGGTAACTCTACACAGCATTTTTAAGTCTTGATTTTTAGGTTGCAAAATCATTAGATATACAGCGATCTCTTTTCCCATTGCTTGCCTTTTAGCCTGCAGAAGGAAAAAATGAAAATAAAACCCTCGAGCGCTGACAAGTGTTGCAGCTTGCTTCCCTGTTCTTATGTAGCGCACTTTGGGATTGTAGAAGGCTTAGGAAAAGATTTCCGAACCATTGACCTGTTCTGTTGCAGACAGCAGGATATCTCCAATTTGATGAACTTCTGTTGGCTCTACAGGTTATTTGTTCATCCTAGAAGAACCTATGTTTTACACACGTGCACGTGTGAATATGTTGAATGTGGATGTCTCGGTGGCTCTGCTTTATAGCGACTGTCTAAAGGAAAATACAAGCCCTCCCATTACCGAGTGATGGAGGTAAAGGCAAAAGCTGTCCAGTAAAGACTGATGTGTTGGAGAGGAAGTTTTATGAAGTCTCTTTTCTTTGTCAGAGCTGTGCTTGATGGCCAAATGTGGCAATCTGCCCGTGATCTCTCCCGCGACGTGTTAGTTACGTTTCTCGTCCTGCATGACCTGATCCTCCTGACTTGTTTTTGATTACACTTTCCGCACTCCTCCTTCTATTGATCCTGACTAAGTAGTAATAATATTTCATTAACAATTCACTGGTATTATTTAGAACATACTGTAATTTAATATACTTATATTTTTCAGATGTGGTGCACTTTCGGTCAGTTATGTTAGCCAAGGAAGTAGAAAATGAAACAGACTTCTGGGATGTATTTTTAAGAGATGGAAGGGTTTGTTTATCAGGCCTGTAAAAATACATAACTGCACTCTTTATTACAGTACTATACAAGCAGCGTGAGCTATCACGTATGAAGAAAGGCTTGTAGAAGCTCTCAGGAAGATTTACTTGAGCATTACTAGCGGACCAGTGAGTGATCTGGAGTTCTGTCAGTTTGAGGGTTTTTCCTATTACTGTGAAACAGGTTTATGTGGGGTGTCAGAAAAGGGTGGACTAACAAGTCACAGTCTTGCAATTGTGCTTTTTTACAGCTTGTGTTGTGCAAGGGGAAGTTGATAGAGCTCCAACAAGTTGTATCTGAGACATCTGTAGTGATGTGATAATATTTTATTTACTATATTCTAATCTTAGCCAGTTTTTCCTATGCAAGAGTAAGAACTTCTTTGGGAATTTACTAACATATACCATTATCTATCATTTTAACAGTACTTAAGCTCATGGATGGTATGTTTATTATCTTTATATTACAGATTTTGAATTCTTTCTCAAATTATTGATTTTTTTATAAAGGAAATATAATGTAGACATGAGTAGAGTCGTTTTCCATAGAAAGAGTTGTAGGACATATCAGTGCTGTGTGGTGGAGCAGGGCTTTGTGCTTCCAGATCAAGCAGAGACCTGAGTCGGTGTGTCTGTACCAGAAGAGGAGGTGCTAAAGTGAATATGCTCAGGTCAAGAGGCACTACAGCCATGTTAAATAAGTAAATCGGCAGCCAGGAAATAATAGATGTGCCGACCACACTGAGGACGTAACTCTGCAACTTCTGAATCTGTGTGGGTTTGTACATTTGGCATGCAGTTGTCTGTACCGCTGGTCTGTAAGCCCCTGGCTTTTAAAGATCATGGTTTGTTTTCCACTGTTTCCCCATTTCTCCGTGAAAGTGCTTTTCTCAGTTCTTTAAGTGTCCAGCAAAGGTGTCTACATTTGGTAGACTGGAAACTTTTCTACCTATCCCCTAACACGCTCTTTTCTTTCTCTGTCTTACACATTTGAAGTTGATGTTACTTACGTGAGGGTTTTCTGCTTCTTGTGGTTTCTTTTTGCCCTTGATATATTTTTCTTACTTGCATCTGATGTTGTGCCTCAGATTTTCTGGCTTGTACACCAGCCTCACGCTACTGTTTTATGCTTTAATAATTGCGGTCTAGTTTCTGTCTTGGGATATGCTTCTTCTCATGCTTAAAGAAAAACTATGACATGGCTAAGGTGGCACCTACTGCTGTACCCTAATTAATGTCTCCTTTATCCCTCGGACTCTTGAGAAGATCAGTCTTTTGATCCTACATTAAGTGAAAAGTACTTTCTGCTTCAGGGCAAGCTGATTCTCTTACCCATACCATGGTGTGTAAACCTCACACTGATTTGTCTTGCTTACAGCTGCAACCAGGTTCTCTGCATCTGCCTCTCCAGTGTCCCCAGCACCGGCTGGCAGCACCAGTGCCGCGGGGCAGCGGGGCGGCAGCTGGCTCTGGCCATCCCCAGCAGCTGGGGGGGCATGCAGGGATGGCTCCTCGCTGCAGTGGGGAGGGGTGGGCCTCCTCGGGGGGTCCTGAGTGGGGACCCCTTGGAGGTGTGAGATGAGCCCCCAGCAGAGTGTATCTCCGTGCCTAGCTGGAGCTGGGCTGAGCACGCCTGACTGGGAGCAGGAACGGAAGTAGTATTCATTTGGGGGCGTGAAATCTGTGATAAATTAGCTATTGTTGCCTTTTTTCCTCCTTCTTCTTTTTCTTTTTTTTTTTTTTTTTTTTTCTTACGGTGGG
>KL265917.1:82334-95965 GCA_000699545.1 Podiceps cristatus | reverse complement strand
TTTGAGAGGTAAAAGTTCTGTCTAGAATGCAGATTTTAGTGGTGTTTGGTTTTTTTTTCTTTTGTGCTTATCTTGCTGTATCTTCATGTATGACAATACCTTCCTGTACCCAAGGTGGATTAAGTGCTTATCAAGTTCCTGCTTTGCTATTTTAAAAGTGAGCAAACAAACAGAAATTGTAATTATTGGGTTAGTTCCGTTCTTCTATGGAACATCAAAATCAGTCGGTTGGCTAATAAAATTTGTGGTCTGTTCTAAATGAGCTGTTGGCTCTCTTTTCAATAACTTGCGATTTCTTCTTTGATACACTTTATCTAAAATTTGGGTAAAAAGATGCTAGGAGAGAAAAGCTTTAAATAAAGAGGTTTTTTTTTTTTTACTTTTCCATCGTGGATTCTGGTAGTAGTCATTATTATTATTCATTGTTATTCTTATTAATTGTTTTTATTTTTTCTTAAAGGAAGTTAGAACAACTGTTAGAAACTTTAGTGCCATTTATCCAAAGAAGTGGGTTGGATGCATTAGTCTTATTCTACCTAACAGTCAAAGAAAAAAAAAAAAAAAGTCACTTATTTGACTAATGCAGTGATGGAAGTCCTAGGCCCTGAGCTGACTTGGGAGTTTTGTGTTTGTTTTCTACATATCCATTGCTGTGATATCAAAATAAAATGTTAATTAGTACACATATTTTAGTCAAGGGGAAAAATTACTTTTTTAATTGTATTAAAATGTTACAGCCGTGTGCTTTAAATTTTGGAATCTGACAGATTAACAGCATTAGATTAATACCTGGTTACAGTAATTGGATGTTGGTAACAGCGTTGTTAGCAGAGAGATCCTATTAACTTGTTTACGGAGCTGCCTTACGTGGCTAATCCAATTTGGAGCTTAGCATTAATTATAGCAACACGGAGATGAATGGATATTGGGTGCAGCGCCTTTCCGCAGGGAAGAGTTCTGGTTGGGATAGTGTTAGTTGAGTTGCATGCGTAACTGAGAGACTAAGTTTGGTAAGAGCGTACCCAGAGAAGGGCAATCAGTGCTATCCCTGTGGCTGGAGATCAGGATCGACGGTACTTCTGGCAAGGAGCAGGCTCCACGGGGCGTCCTTGTTCCTTACCACAGCGTGAAAGAGGCGGCGGTTGTAATTTGCGTCTACGAGAACGCAATGCAAAGGTTGGTTTGCACGCTTTTATTCTGTGTTTGCATATGGTGTGCTCTAGGGGGTTTAGTTACCTACATGGGCAGAAGCGCGTTCCGGCTCACGAAAGGTCTTGCTGTTGGGATGCGTGAATGTAATAGTTTGGCAGAACTTGAGGACAGAAGGAAGGAAACAAGCCCCGTAGCCTGTCATCCGCGATACTTGCGTACAAAATTTGGTTGACTTTGTGCTAAAGTTGTTAAACTGGTTGACATAAGTGAAATCAGGGCAAAAGTAGGTAACTTGCTTTCAAGTCCACCTAAATGTAAATGATTTGTGTTGATGAATGTAAGGTTAGCTTGCTTTCCGGTCTTGTATCAGCTCTTCGATATGAGTCTGTAGTCTGCACGTTCATGAATATGGTTTTATGAGTAGTATTTGGCTTTTACCTCAATCAAACCAAAATAGATGGGAGACTGGTTCAAATACTATCAAGTGAAAGAATGGTTTAGACTCTGGTGTTGCACAACTGGGTTGAGTACTTCCGATTTTTTTGGATGAAAACATGGTTGTGTTTCTTCTTTAGTGAATTTTTGCTCATGTGAGGTTTTTTTCAGAGCCTCTTTCTAGGTGAAAATTTAGAACAGACTGATTATGCATTGAAAAGATTTGCTCATCATGTTCAGTGAGGTAAAATGTCAACCAATATTGCAATATTGTTTTCCCTGAAAAGTACAGGACGAACAGAAAGGTGGAAGTAATTAAAACTGCTTTTCTATGTTCTGCGTGGCTCTTAGTGACAAAAGGATCTTAACCAAAATCCACATTTAAAGATTTACGTAGCAGAATTTACCTGCTTGTGAAATGGGAAAGCTCTTCACATGCAGTGCACTTAGAACGCATGCGTGAAGTTGGAAGTCAAGTAAATTGCAGATGTTCCAGCCTTTCTATTTTCTCCCTCATTTCTTTTGCAGACTTCCCAAAGTTGGCCTCTCACTCAAGTCCTCCACACAGATCTGTTTCTGTCTAAACTGAGTGCTCCATTTTTCTCCCGTACTTTTCCTGCAGCATCCCCTTATACGTACACTTAGTATTTCAGAGCTGACAGAATTGGGTATTCATGGAAAACATATGCAAGATTCACCAGGCAAGGATTTGAAATGTCACAAGGTGAAATTATAACACTTTTGAAGTCCCTTTATCTGCAGCAGGACCTGGATTTTATCCTCAATTTTTAGGCCCAAATAAGCACTTCAGATGTGAGATTACCCACTTGAGAGTTCACAGTGAAAAAACCTGACAAACAGAGAAGTTAGGGCTGTTCCAGAAAAAGCGTCAGCAATTGGATAATGATGAATTAAAAACTTTATTGTGCATTCTTACCTCCTTGCCAAAGTCATGTTATGCTTTCAGCTTCTAGGCTGGTACTGATACGTCACAGACCCATGCAATGATATATAACCTACTTTACATTGCAAGAGACAAAAGAAAGGGGGAAAATGGTGTCACTGTGTCCCCTCTATAGCACTATATAGTGCTGATGTGGAGTGACCAGGTTACTGGAGTTAAAATCAGTTTCTGCTCTTTTATAATCAGACAAGCAACTTCAAAGGTTTTATATAAAAGTTGAGTGAAGCAGAAGTGCAGGTTTTAATCAAAGTGACTTGGAGGACGTGCTTTCTTGCTCCCTTTTTTCTCTTCTTTCCTCCCTCCAAGACTTAAGCAAGTGGAACACGCTATCAGATAAGCACGTGCATCTCAACCGCCCGTGCCAAGCTCTCAAAGCATGAAAGCACAGGCACAGTTTTATTAAATTTATCCAATACATCCCCAGACTAAAAAAAAATACAGATAAAGATACAACGCTAATGAGACACTTCTCTCCACTAATATCAGTGGAAGTGTGGGTTTATGGACATAGGAAGACACTCCCGGGCCACTATATAGAATGATCAGTTCGTATATAGGACTCACAAGGATGTTTTATCTGACTAATCTCTTCAAGTGTTCTTTTTGGAGGGCTGAAATATTTGTCAGACGTCATCAAAGTCTGAATGGCTCTGATTTACAGTACTCATAAAACTTTTGTTTATTGCATTGAACCTGTCAATACTACTAATTTCATGCTCTCCAGTTTTCCCTCTTAGACTTTGCCGTTGAACGGGAGAAATAACGTGGTTTGAAATGTGATTGCGATTTATGATATTGTGGTAACCGTTACCTCATTTCAGCAGCGTGGGCAAGCTCCTTTCCATCCAGGAGAGCGCGGGCAAATAGCAGGCTCCCTCTCAGGTAACTAGGGAAGCTGGCTTGAGGCCAGACTTTCTGGGAAGTGTTAACCATGTCTCAAAGTGGATGTCCTTTCACACTGATGTTTTACTGATGTTAAGCGCCCGAGATGTGTTTCTGTGAGTCAGGTGATAGGCCTGCTCGTGAGCTGTCACGGTGACCTACGCGAGCACCATTGGCAGCAATGATTCAAATGTTAACAGGATTAGGCAGCAAAGCAGCTTCATCCCGGCCTTTTTGTTTGCTTCTGCAGATTTATGTACGTGTGTCACATCTGTATGGGATCACAGTACCTTGGCTCTGTCGCCTTGGCGAGCAGTCTTTGCAGTGCAGTTGGCATGCCTAGAATATATGGGGAAAGACCACTTCTGAGGTGCAACGTATGGGGGAAACCCGTGTTGCTTGAGGACATGTTGCCTGAAGAAGACGTAACTTCTGCAATCTGTGTCTCACAGGTAGTGTTCCTAAAAAATGACAGAGTCGGCACACAAATGGTGTCACAGGAACATTGAAGAAGAAAAAGCTAGAAAATATTTTAAAGAAATAAAAGTCAATTTCAGGAGCATCATTTTAGAGCTACTATATAAAGGAATAAAGCCTGCTAGACCACCCATATAAACTTCCTTGAGCTTGGGATGTACTGCTTAGGTAAGAGGGAGCATGATAGGTCATCTCTCATAAACCTGCTTAAAAAGCTGTTGCTACGCGCTCACCAGAGCCGTGTTGGGTGTACTGTCGCTGTGCCTACGTGTTTACAACAGTCCATCAAGGAAAGCTGCAGCCCTTGTTCTCTTTTAAGGCATTCGGTGACTCAGAAGTCTCTCACTGGTATGGAGCCTACTCGCCTTGGTCTCAAAGATCAGTTTTTCTTTCTTTTCCATTATGTTCCCGTAGCAAATTTTGTTCAAGTTCTGAAGTCAATTGTTCTTCATTTTAAATAGCATGAGAAGTGCCTACATCTAAACAAAACAGTCATTTGAATACTTCCCTTCGCTTTTCTCAGTACTCTGAGATGTGTTGATGAAGACATGTCGTCAGTCTTTCAGAGTCAGTGGCCGATCCTACAATTAGTGATTTCAGTAATCCCATTATCACAGAAAAACTTGATGAAACCGAGTTGCCAATTTGAACTTTTTAGCACCCGCTGTTGTGCCAGAGAAAAGATGCTTGTCCTGTGTCTAGGTGAAATAAGGGACAGGGAAGAAGTGAATGCTTTTACTCTTAAAAAAAATAAAATAAAATAAAAATAAAAATCAGGAAGTCAGTGGTGCAGAAATTTCATAATGAAAGGAATATATGCTAGCACATGGATTCCCAAGTTACCTTGCAATTCAGTTGAATTCCAGTTGACTTAAGGACTGCATAGTAGCTGGGTTCTCATGCTGGACCTGCTGAGAGGAAAATGAAGTTGTTGACCATAAACTTGTCCATTGGTACTGTTCCATGCTTGTGAATGAACTGAATGGTTTTCCAAAGGAAGGCTAACAGGCTTCCCGAATGCAAAATATGATCTCATTGTCGTTAGCTTGAAAACATGGAACAACAAATCTTCTTTAAGGCTCAGAAAAATCTTTAAAATAAAACCAAAACAAACAAACAAACAAACTCCTATGAAAACAAATTAAGATCTCATTCATAAGAGGAATAGCTAATAAAACGTACTTTGTATCTGTAAAGATAAATCTCTACTGTTTTAATGGGACAATTATTTTGAAATACAACTTGTTGCAAAAATCCTAGGTGTTTTTGAGAAATTCATTCTGCCTGAATATAGGGAGGCAAACAGCTTTCCACTTGCTTAATCCGGAGGCTGGCACAAGCTTTCGTTCTCTCGCTTCTTTAGTCCAAGTGTTATGACGGAGCCTCTGTTATGCCAATGGGTTTCACTACATTAGAGGTCAGTCTCAAGTTAAGTAAAAGGAGTCGCGTGGACTTGGCTACAGTTTCTCTTTAGTTTTGGTGCTAATCACATAGATAAAATGTAATAGTAAAATTTGCTCTTATATTAGGTTACTTTTTAAACCTAATGGAGATAACGTGCTAAATTTACAATTACAGCACGTTGTAAACGCGTTCAGTAATTATGGTCTGTTCAGCTTTTGTTTTCAAAAAATTGAGCAGAGGTTTGTCTAACAAGCATTGAGAGAGACCAAGGAAAATGTCTGGTATTGGAGTGCCTAATTTAGGTTTAGATCTTGGTTTCAGTTTCTGGAAGAGGGAAAGGGCACATTTCCTTGATGGTCTTTAAGTCAAATCAGATTCATCCTTTCAGGATTCAGGTGTTTCTCAAGAGTTTTTGCCTACAGCTGTAGTTAATAGGCTCTTTCTGTGCAGTGAAGTTGGACTACAATTTGTTGCAATTTCAGAAGGCTTCCTAAAGACCCTCCTCAACTACAAATGCCTTTCTCCGTACTAGGAGGAGACATGGGAAGATGCAAATAATTATTTGAAAGGAGACAATAGAAAGGGAGTGGGTATACCATCCTCATCTGTATTATGCCTTTTTTGTTGTTGTTGTAGTTTGGAGTATTTTTATAATTTCTGTCCATTTGTTTAGATATCTGTGGAGCTTTGGGAAACAGACAGCCTTTTTATTTTGCCAACACGTACTGGTTTAGCACTGCTGTGGTCTTGCTCCAGAAATGCGGGTTCTGGGATAATACTGGCAGCAAATAATAACGATGCCGAGAGTTGGTGCAGATGTTTATCCTGAGGTTAAAATCATCAACAGTACAACCGGATATGATTTGTTCTGTCTTCTTCCTCCTAAAGCAACAAAATATTATGACAAGTCAGGATAGTGAGCAAAGGATGTTCTTAGCCATTCTCTTAACCCATTCAGCAGCCCTTTTGCTCATCCCGATGGCTTCATTTTACAAGCTGGGATCACAAAAAAAGAACTTTGGAAGGCCTTTATTTCATAAAGCGTTCCATCCGTGAATCTGAAATGAGAACCTTTTCTAGTAAGTCTTCCTATCTGAATTCATGAGAAGTAGCAGGTTAATTTTTTTGTTCCCTTAGCTGCATTTGAGGTATTGGTAGCATTCATTAGGATGCCTGATGCAGCGTTCTGCAGCTGACTTTATATAGAAATTTTGGGGTTTTAGAAGAAGAAGAAAAAAAAAAACCTCCCAAACCGTCATTGCCCGTTTACAAAACATGACTGAATTGGAATGTTTGTCTGGAGAGAACATGGTTGGCAGCTGCATGAGGCTTAATTAATTTGCCTGCAATTGACTGGCTGTTTCTATTTTGCAAAGAAAATGCCATTTCTATGGCATTTCAGAAAACTATCTTTGTGCTCGCCTGAAGATCCCGCTCCTTAAAGGTGCTGACGCCCTCCTGAATGGCGCTGAGTGGTAGCAGCGGCCCCGTGACATCAGTGAGGATTGCTGGCGCGATGCAGTTCTTGAGAGGCGCTTGGTGTCATCTCCAGCAGGATGGGTCTAAGCGGCATGAAGGATGAAATCCTGTCTCGCTAATTATAGCAACGGCATCTTTTTTATTTTCTCGTGTTCCTGTTTTGTAGGCTGTAGGTTACGAGAGCGAAAACAAGTGAGATGTTTAAAGGTGCACCTAGCTGTCAGAACAGTATCTTCTCTACCAAAAACCCCTTGGTTTACTATCATATGTAAACGACAGATTTAATTATAATTTACCCTTGAAACGGAGGGGGGGTGGGGAATGGAGGGGAAAGTAGGTCCTACCACCTGCTAAAAAAGGCAGTTTCAAAACTGAAGTGAATAAAAACGCTTCTCTATTAAAATATCTAACAGCTTTCTCTTTTTTTGCCCATTATGTCTTGTCATGAAATACTTAGAACGACCTGAAATGTATTTAAGCACACAAGAAGCAACCACCCCTGCCGTGTTTTGAGAAATTCAGGTACTGCAATTTGGTACACAGAAAGTACATTAGACATTTTTGTGTCTTGAAGTAGAGACCATTTAAAAAATGCAAATCCACATGTATCATGCTTTGTTTTCCTGAGCTACACATTGTCTTGCATTAGTAAAATGGGTCCTGAATCAGGAAACATTTAAATGTGTATTTTACCTTTTCATTAAGGAGGGGGGGAAAAAAAAGAAAAAAGGACTGGTATGTCATTCATTCTGTACAATACTGGCTACAGGACTTCCCAAAACTATTGCTATGCAAAAACATAGGTTCCTACCTAGGTTTCAAGTAAAGCACAAACCCCTCACCTGTAGGAAGTTATGGATATTTTATGGTTACCAGTGTAATTGTAGAAGGTGCTTTCCAGTAATTTTTTTTAAAGCTGGGCTGCTTCAGTCCATTCCTTTTTGCTGCATTATAGAAGTCTTTGAATATCAATTGCATTAAAACATGAAGCCTAATTTGACAGTTTTTCTTTAAATAAATAACATATCAAAGTTCTTTTTCATAGTGTTCAAAGAGAGTACAAAAATGCTGAGATTTGGTTCTTAAGGAAGAGAAGTTAAAAAATAATAAATTAGACATGTTAGTATGATCTCTAGCATAAGTAACAATGGGTTATTCATGCAAATTGAATTTATCTCTATCTAGAAATAACCATAAATTAAACCAGCTTAACCGTTCAAGCAGGCTTGGAGCCAAGTGGAGTAAGAGCAAAACTGACAGAAAGTTCACTCATCTTTTACAATTTCTTCATCTCTAATAATCTGTAGTATTGCTATTTTAAGGTTTTTCTCTAGAAAGCTAATGATACCGAGCTTCCAGTTGGGTATTGAGAGAATACAGTTCAGTTACTGAGTTATCTCAGGGAGGGAACTCGCCGTGTTTTGGGGAGCTTTGGTGCTGATACAGACTGGGTAATAAATGTTTTCTCAACTGCGTTGGACCTCAAAGGGCAGCCTGGTTTACTAGCGATAAATAAGAGGGAGGCGCGTTAGATGGGCGATAGCTGAACTCATCGGCTGTTAAGACTCAGTAGTGGAAATAAGAAATCTTCAGGTCTTGTGAAATGAGTAAGTTCTACAGGGCTAGGGCCTCTGTAAACCCGTGGTACTTCCTTTCCACTTGTAGAGTTTTCTTTGCTGTTTGGGATTCTTTGTGGTAGCTTGAAGATAAACGTCTTTCAGGCCTGAAGTACCTGCCTCTGTGTGGAGTAAGAGCAGTTTCTCGAAAGAGTAACATCCAGTTGTCCTGTGTTGGCATTTCAGCTGCCGTCACCATTGCTGAAGCGCTGTGGGCCATAGCGGGAGCCTTTGCAGGCGATCACAGCCCCCTCGGAGCGTCCCGGCTCGGGCAGGCTGTGCTCCCCGGAGGCGGCAAGGCCGATGCAGCAGTGGCGGGTCACGGCTGGCAGCTGACCCGCACCCCTCAGCCGGCCACATGCCTCTCCCCCTCACCAAGCCCAGCATCCCGCCGGGACCGCGAAGCCTGCGTAGCACAGAATTGTTCCAGCAGCCGTGTGTCCCGTGTAGGAGCGCCTTCCCCCAGGCTGAGTTCTCCCTGCTCGCCGTGCCCGGGCAGGAACGGATACAGGGACAGTGGTGGATGCAGGGCTACGTGCTGTGTTAGTGCCGTACTCCAAACTGGTGGAAAATAAGCTCCAGTATGAGAAACGGTAAACTCTGCTTTTCCTTTTCATGTGCTCAGACTCATAGAGTGAGAAAAGATCATTAGGGCCTGAGTGAATTTACAGCCAATCGTTGTTCGATGATGAATAGAGATGTTATTTTAAATGTGGGGAAATAATTCCCTATATATATTCTTTCTATGGTTTTGGTGTTTTAAAAATCCCCAGTGGTTCCCGTGTCTCCTTTCTGAACCCAATCCACAGCCACTCACGGCAATCTGAATATTGCCTCTGATACACTGTAGGCTACTGAATTATCTGTTTCTAAGAAAATGATGTGTGTGTGTTTGATGATATTTAGGAGCAAAACTCACCATTCTCTTATTCCCTATCAGCTTGGTATTCGATTAATACAATTGAAGCCTGACCTTTCAGCCCTGGTACGGCCTTCTTAAAAAGGTTCACAATTAATGTGCTGCTTCAGGAGAAGGCTGTTTTATTACGACGGCTGCACGTAAACTCAGGGTGGAATCCAGCTGGATTTTTTGAAGCATATTCACCAGTTATAAAGAGCCACGCAGACTACATGCCTCAGCTTGGCTATAAAGGAAATAGCCAGTAAAATATTTTTGGGGAGCATTTCTGCAATCCTGTGAGTAGGCTGACTTCCATAGCTACAAAATCCTTCCATTTGGTTTTACTATTTTTATAACTAAACAACTTGACTTTTCTGGCTTATGTGGCTGTTGCACCTCTCAGCCGTCTTTCTGCCTTTTTGATTCACTCTTGGAAATCTATACTTCCTGCAATTTCTTCCAAGAGAAAATTGATGTGATAAGGAGGTAAGCCCTTTGGCTTACCTTCAGCTCCTTTTGCTTACCCATCTATTTGCTATTTTCAGAAGAAATGGAAAGTATCCAAGTAGAGTAGTGGAGGTGATTTCCAGATTAGTTTTAGCCCACACCACAACACCTACAACCCTTGAGCCAAAGGCCCCTGTGTCACCAATTTTCCTTTTTTTTTTTCTTTTCTTTTTTTTTTTTTTTTTTTTTTTTTTTTTTCCCCAGCTGACCATATGCAACAGGAAGGTGTGTAAGTAGGTTTTTATTGTAGCTGACTTCATTCCCTCATGCGGAAAGCATGTCAGAAAAACATATCAAAAGGTTATCAAAGGCCATAAGAGGGCTACTTCGTATGGACACCAGCGGGTAGCCCTGAGAAGGAAACTGTGGGGTTAAGGGCAGGTGGCCTTTGAGCTATGGTGGGAGCCTCTTTACTCAGTGACCCTCTTTCCTCCTTGGTCAGCGTAGCCCATGAAGGTGGTGTCCAAAATTTGGATCTTTGCAGACAGACTGCAAACTAGAGTGAAGGTGGCAGAAGTGTTTTAAAACACGTAATTTTATTTTTTTTTAAACACTAACATACGCTGTTTAACTACCTTTTTTTATTTTTGAAAAAGTCAAATTTGGAAAAAGTTCTAATAACCGAAATGTAGTAGCATCTAATTTTAGGTGAGCAGTACTATTTCTTTTTGCTTTTTTGCCTTTTTTTCCCCACACTACAATAATAAAGAAAAAAAATAAACCCAGATTGACCTAAAGTCACACAGAGAAAATTGTTTAAGCATTTTTCACTTATACCATCAAAACAAAAAATTGCACTTGTTCAGCTCCAGCTAATCTCATATTTCACAATGAGTCCTTGGGTACCTTTGCATGAGTTTTGACTTTTATGCTTCAGTGTTCCTACTAAGAAGAAACAGAACAGTTTGTTGTTTAGCAGATGGGGTGGTTTGGAGTCAGTTTTGCTGGAAGAATATTTAGAAGACAAACGAACTGTGCGGCTGGGAGAAGGCTACTGAGAGGAAGACCTTGAGAACATAGCCCTTCCCCTTTGGTGAAGCTGTGCATTCCCCTTTATGTCAGAGGGATATTTCTTTTATCGTTGAGAACATACATAAAATTCAATTTAATTTTCTTAAAAATAGAGATACGTTTTAAAATTACTCTGCAAAGCTGCAGTTGTGTGGAGCAGCGGGGGATGAGGAGCTGAGAGGGTTGTAGCATTTGTTCTCTCTCCTCCTTAGACTTCCTTTGTAACCCGTGGTAAATTGCTTAATGTCAACATCTTAAGCTTCTGTTAGTTAAAATGGAGATAGCGTGCTCACATTTCATGGGAGGCAAGAAATGGAACTTATTCACATCCGTGGACTGTTTTGAAATTCCTATAAGTTAATTGTTATGAAAATGCAATGTATTCTTTCTTGATAGCAACTTAGATATAAGCAGCATTAAAATTTAGCACTCCACCTTTTTCCTTTACAAAGAGGAGCCTTCCCTGCAGAGACCTTACTCCTGCTTACTGAGGTGTTTTCACTGGTGCATCCCCTGTCCTGCAAAACATTTCCCATGAGATTGATCTTGGCGAAACAGTTACCTGACCTGGGTGGGGTTAACATATGACTAGAAACTCAGGTGTTGCTTCACTTACAGTGGAGACAGCCTAAATGCCTTGCAACTTCATCTAATTTTTCATTTATTTCCCCCTTTCTATTTGGCATTTCAAAGGTCAGCACATCAGTTCAGCGGAGAGTCTCTAACTGTTGTACAGATGAATGGGTTAAGGCTTCTAATGTTTAGTTTTATTTTTATTATTCCAGCTTGAAGAAGTGGTTGGTAGGGAAATAGATGACCTGATAAAGTTTTGTTGAGTAAGTTTAGGCTTTTATATTCACTTACAAAGTGATCGTGGGACATACCAGGGTTATTCTGGCATAATGTAGAATTCACAATCAAGCTTTACTCAGTCATCAGTAATTAGGTCCTTAGGAGGGATGAGTCTTGCTGCAGAGTAGTGGTTTTACCTCATTTCATAATTATTTAAGAGGGGTGAATAGCATGCCTTCTGGTAAAGACAGGAATAGCCGTGGAAGTGCATGACTGCAGCCCGGTAGGTAAAGTCCGGCAAGAGTTGTTGATTCTATGAATCTATGAATCTATTCTGCCCTTCACGGAGATGGGATGAATGGCGTGCACCTTGGATTCTTCCTATTCTTCATGTACCATGTGGCCTCTTTCTGTCCCTTTCAATTTGGCAATGTTTTTCAGGCACTTGCCCTATTTCAAGAGAAAAATGCTCTGAGGGACCTAGTTTAGGTGTTTGTATTGACCACCAGCAAATAAATGGAAGGTTTGAACTGGTTCTGGTGGGGAAGAGTTTAGTCTGCAGTTGTTCACCTGCTACCAATAAGTTGTTATTGCAAAGATGCGTGTTTCTTTTTCTCCTACTGTGTTTCTGCTGGTCTACTTTGCACTTAATTGGGTGCTGTGAGCTTGTGTCAGGTGTGTGCTGAGCTACTCGCTGGATTAAGTGCAGTGGCACATAGTTTGTGGCTCCTAACCGGCCTTATGCAGTAGAAGTGCTGGGGCGTTCAGGTTGGCCGGTATTCCAGTGCCTGTAGTCTTGTGCAATAACAAAATGTCTTGTAACGCAGTACAATATTCATCATAGTTTCGGGCAGCGTTAGATGCTTCGGCGTGCCAGCGTCTGGGCAGGAAGTTTCTTAACCTGGCGTGTAAGACTTACCGAGACAGCTAAAATCTGAGTGAATCTTCTGTATAGAGGTCTTGAGTCATTCTGCGTGGGGAAATAGTTGCGTGTGTTAGTGCAAATTGTGGCTGCAAACTGAGAAAGCAGTATCGCATACACCTTTGCACGGAACCACTAGGTTTCTGGCTCCTAAAGTCAGCTGCTGAGTCGCAGCGGTTAGTTAGCATGAAGAACTTGACCCTCATAGGGCCTATCACCAGTCTACCACCCTCACGTAGGGTGGCACATGTAAAAATGTTGAAGCAGCAAGGGGGGAATTCGCTTTTAGGGTTGTGGATTGATGGAGGCTCATTTGCAGCTCATCAAGAGTCTTGTGTGATCTGTACTAGGCTTTGATTTCCAGCCAAGCACTGAATATGATACAAAAATGCCATTATCCAAACTCAGTCAGGTGTGCTTCATGCAAATTTTCACTGTAGTCTATTGCATTTTAAACCATATGTTAATTCACGTTAATCTTAAAACACGTAATTGTAAAAATGCTGGAAATGAAAGATTCTTTAGAAAAAAACATAATTGGAACATATCACAGTAAAACAGGTATTACAACTAAAGATGAGCTTCCTGTAACTTACAGGTTATGATAAAGAGGAAATGCTGTGTACCATCTGAAATCAGCTCTTCCATTAAAAACGCTGAAGCCTACTTCATGCCGTCTCAGACTTCAGGCTCGTCAGTAGTGTACCTGCTTGAAGCAAAAACAGCTTTATCTGGTGAAAAAACGAGGCAGATACTGTGGAGTGGGGGTAGATTTTTATGTTATTTTACGTTGGGCAACTTGTGAACCTGGGAGGTCTGTTTTCCAAGTAGTAAAATCCTTTTCTAGCTGGTACTTTTGATGGTCTTTTAAGACCTTTGATTCTTGCTAGCTCCCTGCAACTGAGGCAAGTATCAATGTTGCGCGATGTATGTAAACATTTGGTGCATCCTCATTTTACTTGGAAAAAAAAAAAAAAAAAAAACAACATTGCAGGGCATTGCTTTTGAGCGGCACGCCTTCATTCGGGCGGCGCATTTGAAGAGTCAGCGATGGCAAGCTTGCTTTTTTCTGAATCTCAGTCTGTCAAA
>KL265917.1:69018-82300 GCA_000699545.1 Podiceps cristatus | reverse complement strand
TCCTGCTGATAGCACCTAACAATGCGCTTTCTGGTTCCTGTCGCTTCAATGAGAAACAGCTACAATAACGCTGGCAACTGGGGGACTGGGAAAAGTACTTGCTCTTGAACATTAGCGACAGTCTGAAGAAAGTTTCATTAAGATCTTAAAAACACTATACCTCACGCTTCTCCACTGTTTGGCCTTTTTAAAAATATTATTAAAGGCATTCTAAAAATCCTATTTTCATTACATATCTTTAGCATGCCTAGTGTTAATTCTGGCCTAAATTACTTTCCAGTAGGAAGCCTCCATCTCTAAAATTATCAACAAATGCTGTACAGCAGAAGTACAGAATCACAGCATATGTGATCAGTGAGAGTTTTGACTCGATTCTATGCAAATTTGATTACGGCTCCTTTCTGATGTGATAGATTCATTATGGTATAGCTCAAGTTGTTTGTAGAATCTTCATTCCCAGTATATAGTGTTCTTGGCTACACAGGCAGGCAGTATAGACTGTGATGGGATTAATAAGGACTTTCCATTGTAAAATAATAGTCAGTTTTCTGTATGGGTGCATCAAAGCAGAAAAGGAACCCAGGTGTTTTAAGCCAACGTGCTCGCGTGTCAAACCCCGTGGTCTTCACCTGTCTAACTCTTTCTAGTGTTCATTTGCATAATCGTGTCAAAGCAAAACATGACTTTCACTTGCAATCAATTTGAACATTAATTGTACATGAATGAAATATTTTCATTCCTTCTTTTGTACCCGGAGAGATTAGCTAGTAAGGCATAAATGAGCAGTGATTAGAAAATTGAGCAAAATGGGGGATTTACCAGTGAAGGGAAAGTGTGGAAATAGGTATGTCTCTGGTCAAGTTTCACTCTTCTTTGGTTTATGAGGTTAATGACTGTATGCTAGAGATTTGCTTCGGGTTACTGATGCTCGCGTGAAAGGTCTCAAGTGAAAGAAGGGTCAGAAAGCGAATCCTCTTCAAGCAAAACTGCTCTTTTATTTAAATAAATGCCAGGGGAGACATCTTTGCTCGGTGGCTGGAATATATTATCCCTTTCAAAAGGCCAGTTGCAAAAGATTCAATAGATAAGCTAATTTTAAATCAAAAGCTGTGTGATAACACATTAATCCCCCCTCATCTGACACTGTCCTCCCAGGAGAAAGAAAAATACGCAGGCTTGGGCTGACCCAACGTAAGGCATTTAATCCACCTGAACACGCTGCAAGGAGCGAGAATGCCAGCATACGCCTAAGGGCGAGATAGGCAGGGGAAGCTGTGAAGAAACTGTAGTCTTGGGCAACCCTAAGGTCCCACAAAGCAGTCACAAACGTATGTCAAACAAAGCTGCAGTATAAAAGAAACACCATGAGGGGATATACCTTTTATATTTCTAAAATCAGCCTTCCCCCAACAGTGCTTTCCTTACTGATTGAAATCAATTTCTTCATCTCTACTTTCTTTCCTCGGGTTCTCAGTATGGGAAATGGCGCGTACTGTGAAATCCTCACAGCCATCCACATTGTATGGTTGGGAATCGCTCTTGAAGATGAGCTGATTATTGTTTCTCTCTTTTCTGGAGGTTCTTAATGAAACGCAAATTTCCAAGGTTTACGGACCGCAACATACCCTGTTTGCCATCTCTGGACGTAACCTGCACTGTGCATATCTCAAATTCAATTGGAGCTCTGTACCCGCCAGCTGGATAAATTACACTACATAAAGGCAAATTGTCTCTCAAAACTGATCAATCCGATTGGCTTAAAGTAAAGAAGCCAAATGAAAACCGTGTGGTTCTGCTCGAGTTACGCCTGTGGTACAGTGATGTCTGGCTTCACTTGAATCAACAGCCAACAGAAGCGTCTCGGTTTCGTGAGAGTGCCTTACCCTGGCTGCTGGCTGAAGGGATCTGCAAGCTGTGTTATTTTAAAACATACGATATCCCCTTCTTGTTTCCTGCAAAATAAATTACATTTTTTTCTCCTGAATGTGGACAGATTACCCATGTGATGAAAGCAGTTGTATTTTTTTTTGATCTTGCCTTTCTAGCATCCACACTGAGAGGTGGGAAGGGCAGCTGCGAAGATGAGGATGGTGGGGTGCTGTTGCTATGAAGGGAGGATCAGGGACGTGGTTTAGGAAGTTGGAGACAGATAAGTTGTGGATCTCTACTTCTGACCAGTTTTGTTAAGCTACAATCTGTATGTGGCATTGGGCACATTGTTTCTCATTCCTTGTCAGTTATTCCTGACGTGGGAATGGATGTAGCAGGAACCTCTTCACAGGAGGTGCAACAGGTAAACAGGAAATCTCTTTTTAAACCTCTCTTTCTATAGTCTTTAAAAAATGGCAGCACTGTCTTGTTTTCTGCCTGTTTTTGATGAATAACTGCAGCTCAAGCTCAGCCCCGTTTGTAAAGCGGAGTAGTAATTCCAAATGTACTGCAGATATTACAAAACACAGTGTGTTTGTGACTCAGTAGTGTTAACGCCTCAGATCTCTGATGCCGCTTTTCTCATAAAGCCCTGACTTGATTTTGTATGAAAGATGAAACGATGAAGCTGTTCCAGAAACAGATCACCTATGAAACAGTTTCCAGCAAGCAGCATCTGAGAAAATTTGCAAGCACAAGTAGCGCTTAGCGCAATCAGCTGAATTGTTTTAGCTTCTGAAAACATGTTATCTCTTAATGCCTTAAGGTCACTGGATGTTGTTTGTGCATTTGTTTCCGTAGTATAAAAACAAGAAAGCTTTTCTTCCAAAAAGCAGTTCTTAGACTTTTTGCTCCTTGTCTTAATTTGAGCAGTAATTAGTAGTCATAATCAGATGTTTAACTGCGCCGTGTGCACAGCTCCTGAATGTCGTCTGCCAAGAACTAGGATGAAATCCTGTCCAAGGTGATACACTTTTCTGAAGATATATAGCATGTATAATGCAGTGCTGGTATATAGCATTAATCAGGGTGTCACAGCTTCCGAAATGAGCTCCTGTCAGGGAGCATATATTGGTGCTCTGGCTGATAATGGCCTTGCTAATTTACGACAGACTACCAGGTCTGTAATAATAAAAAATCTTCCTCTTGTGCTCTTTTGGTATTTTCCCATTGATGCATGTCATTTTTTTGAACAGGATAAAACAAGTGTGTCATAGCGTAGTACCTCTGTTCTCTAAATGCAGAATATGCTATTATATAGAAGGAAAATGTTGTACTGTGCTGTGTGGGGAAGATAATATAAACAGCTTTGTATTGTGTTTGTTCTTGGGTAACGGAATCATTTCCCTCCTCTGTTTTGAAAGAAACTTTACAGAGAATCGTACGTAAGGTTTAGTTCACGTAAAAATGAGTTTGTTTCTTCAAGAGTGCACAAGGTTTAGTTTCAAATCAATGAACTGATCTATCGGTAAAATCACCATTTTACAAATTCAAAATAACAGATTATAGTAATGGCTTGTTGGTAGTGAATCTGTCTTGGAAGGAATTCTTTATTTGAATCTTTAAGCTACCTTGTTCTCAGTTTAGACTTAGCCGTTTTATGAGTGGAGCCTTTTTTATCAGTGAAATGATTACAGGTTGCCCTTTAAATGGTCTGTTTCTGAAGGTATAACTCATTATGCTGAAGTAGAAGGTATTTAATATAGTTTATTCCTAGTAGGCTTTACTACTTGTAATTTGAATGCTTGCTTTTTGGGTAGACTTCAAAATACAGAGGCTACTAGTTTTGCAAAGTAAATAACCAGGTATTGCACAGTATATGGAAATTCACATTCATGTGCTCATAGTGCGTATATTTGCAGTGTGCAAGAAGAAAATTGCTACCCGAGTTGAACACTAGGAGATGATTAGAAGAGGCTAAGATATAAACTATTGATGTATCTCATCTATTTTTAAGAGAAATCAAAGAAAGGATAATCCTTGAGAATTCTTGCCCAAAAAACTGTGTTGCTTTTGAAGGTTATTCCAGCACTGGGGGAAGTGCATTTGGATGGGCCGGTGTTCCTTCCTGTGAAAACGCAGAGCAGCTCTGAAATTTGAGCATGCTCAAATACTTTGCTTTCAGCCTTCAGGTTAAAAAAAAGTCCCTGAAGTACACCAGCCAGACCACGCTAGCTTCTGCTTTCAGTTTAGGAGATCAAAAATACTCATCTTAATACTGAAAAATGATAGCAAAGACTCTTTTCATGTTGAATATTCCTGAGTTTACACGATGCCTCACTATCTATATATAATGTTACAATATGCGTGAAGATAAGGGCCATGAAGATGGTCATGAGAAGTTGTTAACAGTCATAACATACTGGTGGAATCTCAAATTTCCTGATCTTGCTTACTCACTTCATTGTAGCTTTACTCTTTGTCAAAGGCTTGGCAAATGTCCTGCCCACTGGGATGCGGGTGCATGCCCGGAGATTCAAATGCTTTTCTTCACATCTTCCTTTCCTCCTCCTTTGCGGTCAAAATACAAGAAGCAGTTCTTTAACCTTTTTACTTCCAGTCCCTCGCCACAGACACGTTTATGGTGTCCCTTCCCCGTACAACTGATGAGCGCAATGCTGAGGGGATGGGTGTCCATGCTGAAGGTAGTGCCCTCTGCAACATATCCTCGTGGCACGCTCCATCTGTTCTGGAAAGCCTCAAGAAACTCTACAGAGTATTTTGATCTGTCACTAGCATGAACTCCCCAGGGAAACTGGATGAATGGAAAATAAGGTCTTTCCAGCAAAAGGGTGGAGATAGTAACTACAAAGATTCAAGGATTCATAAGTAGTTTGAATAAATCGCTATCTGAAATACCGGGCCATTTTTCTGTCCGCCTACCTTTCTTTGTCATTCCCCATCAATATGGTATTATGGAGCTATTTGAAAGTCATCAGAAACTTTAGGATGTCATCTAATAAACCAATCTAAGGAAGTGAGTGTTTCCTAAAGTTTTCCTTCTGTTCAGAGCTCTTCAAAATAATACTGAATAGTTTTGGGAAATTGGCCCTTTGAAATACCAAATACCAATATGTCTGGTATACCAAATCGGGCATCTGACCTATTTTTGAATCATTACATTGAATCCTTGGCAACTACCATTTTCTGGTCTATTGATGACTTCATTTTTAACTCCAAAAATGAGATCCAAAAAAAAAGTTGAAAGAATGAGAGAAATATTTCTGGTGATAAAATAAATATCACCACAGTTTATTTTTATTTTTTTAAGGAAATAGAGAGGTTAAGTATAGGAGAAGTACAAAGCATGAACATCTCAAGAAGGAAAATATGGGATATATTTTTCTGATCAGAAGAGGAAAGCATAACAAAAAGTAAGGGTGGAGAGGTAAAGGCAGGTAAATTCAAAAGATTTTTTTTATGATGATGTGTAAACTCAGCAGTGGCGTAAGCCGCTAAAAAAAGTAGGGGTATCTCCAGTGTCTTGATACGTTCACACTGGACTAGGTGCCGTTTCAAAATGTGCAGCAGTACTAGTCAGTTATTTGTTGCGTGTCCATCGAAGTCTGCCACTCTCAGTGGTGCGTAGAGTGATAGCAAGCTTGCACCAAACCTTTCGCCGTTTTCTTCTCCCTCTCTGTCACGCACTCTGACAGTTGCGAACAGGCAAATCCTTCCCCCTCCTTTGACGTTAAGTTCCAGGCAGGAGAACTGAGCGGGAAACAGTTTTTATGTATCATTGAACCACACTGGTGTGGGGGGTTAACTGCAGTAGGCAGCTAAGCACCACACAGCCGCTCACTCACTTGTGGGACAAGCAAGAGGAAAGGACCAGGAAAAGCAAGAAAACTTGTGAGTTGAGATAAAATAGGTGTAGTAAGTGAAGGAGAAGCGGAAGAGGAGAGAAAGAAACAAATACAGAGAGGTTTCAGACTATGAGTGGGTTGCACTGTTTCATCTCTGGATGAATGGGATGCCCAAAGACAAACGCAGAGCCTGAATCCACAGTCACTTTACAAGAAATGGAAGATGCGTGGCAGACTTGTAGTCCTTTTTCTTTAAAATACTCAGGCTCTTTTTATTGAAAGAACGGTGTCAGTGGGAGAAACTGGGAGCACCTTACCTAAGCCTGTGATACAACCAGATGGTTACAGTGGGAGATACACCTTCAACTCCCTCCGATCAAAGGGGAGAGAACCCGACTTTCATATTCTGTGCAAGCCCCCTGACTATCGGCAATGAGAAAAAGCACCAACCGATGTCACCTGTTACAGTTTTGCAGTCAAACCTCAAACATTAAAATCTGGTTTCAAACCAGGTTTTCAGAACAGCAGGTTTCATGTGAATATGGCTTCGGTTAGCACCTAATTTCAGAAATGAAAAAAAATTTTCTTCAACCAGCCTAATGAAAAACTCTTGTGTTTCGCTGGGTTCCGCAGTCCTCCGTGAAGGCACGTGGACGGTCCTAGCTAATGCTGTGCTCCCTCTTGTCCAGGCTCTCGGAGAGGCTGGGTATGAAGCTGGATGCCTAAATGATAGGCATCCCTTGATAAGGAGCCTGCAAGAGATCTGTGCGCTTCAGCGTTCTTTAAATTCGATTTTGCAAACTTCACTGAGACGTACATAGAGAGTTGCAGATCTGCCTGCTCCTTTTAAAGAGCCAGACCTCCTTTGTCCAACCAATTTAAACATGGCTAAGTTACTCAAATGTCGAGGCCTCGGAAGCTTATGTGAGGCCGCAGGTGCTTCAAAGGTCTGAAACAGTCTCTTTTTGTAACTGGCATTTTGAGCATCATTTTTTTGCCTTTTCCTAGTTCTCAGCTAAAGAGTAGTGATGCCATTCTAGACGTGCTGTATAAGTATTTTTCTATAAGCAAAAAGAGGTGTTCTGAGACCTTGGAAGAAAAGAAGATTAATTATTGTTCCTCAGCTCTAGTACCTTGTGCTGGATTGTTTTGAACGCTGTTTTGTTCTTAGTGTATCAGTCTGAGACAATGGAGTCCGTGTAAAATAAAAATCAGCGGGTTTTGACTTTTCTGCTTAAGACATACGGAGTCTGAAAGGAATTCCATATGGGGGTCAATAGTCGACCATTAAGACAAAAATATGGTCTAGAAGTGGCAGCAGTGGTCTGGGACTTGAAAATCTCTTTTCTACTCCTGGCTGTGCCGGTAGCTGGACAATTTACTTTCTCTCTGCCTTACTTCCATCACACGTAAAATAACCATATTAGTGCTTTGCCAACAAGAATGATTATTCAGGTTATTCCTACGGTTGTGCAGTGCATGGAGAAATAGTGTGTTGTTTTATACCCAGCACTGGAGCAGCCCAGGCAGGAAACCTTCTTGCCTGCAGTGAAGCTAAACGCTACAGCCAGGAGCAGGGGCTGCCATTTTCGGTGTAGAAATGGCTGACTTGCTCAGGGCGAGCTGGTACATGTCTGTGTGGCACTGCATCGAAAGGGAAAGGTGGGATGGGTTAGCGTATACGGCGTTTCATTTCCAGCAAGAGAGACTTGTATTTGTAGTGGGTGTCAATAGGTAAAACTCAGCGGAGCTCAGGTGATTTACAGCCGCTGAATATTTGGCCTTGTGTTTTCTTCTGCCTAATCCTCATTAAACGTAAAGCAGTGGTTTGATTCCATTTCCTCACTGAACACCGACTGATGCTGCAGTGCCTTATCTCTGGTTTTATTGCTACTGGCCTTTTCTGCCATCAACTCTTTTCCAGATAAATGTGGGGAATTTTTATTGACAGCTTATTTTAACAGATCTTATGATGAAGGATGTTTCTGTTGCAGAGGTAGGGAGCAGCTGTGAGATGGGTTTTACTGGCAATGATCCAATTTATCTAAGTTGTCTGTCTTGCTGTGACTCATCAAGTACTATAAAAAGTAGATGTGAAATGGGCAGGGGAGGAAAAAAAAAAAACCCAAACTCACCTCCAAGTAAAAAGGCACTTCATGTCACGGTGTCGTGCATTAAAGCAGGCCAAGAGGAGCAGACTCATGCTGCCAGTATTGCTTCTCTTTTAAGTAAAGCTGTGTGTGGTGAAGTTCCTGTCTAAAATAGCAGATAAATTACCGCGTTGAATTCAGGTGTTGAACTTGAAAAAGGATTGCAGTCGTAAAACCAAAGACAGGCAGCATTCGGAGCACGTGTCCTCTCTGGGTAGTAGTTAGTTTACATGTACACTGTATTTTCCTGCCTAGAAAACGTCACAGCGCGAGTCGTTTTACATGGAGCCTTAACGTGAAAAGACTGACCCACCAGCTGTATCTGATGGTAGGAGTCGGTTCCCCGCTTTCCCACCCTTTGCCTTCTCCTCAGCTGCACGGAGGGAAGGGAGGCGGCTATTTAAAGCCGCCTATAGAAGCGTCATGGATTTGCATTTGGGATAGGTACAGGGACAGGAAAAGAGAGGAACAGAGACGGGCCGTTTAGGAAACTACAGCCTTTGTAAATATGTGCGTATTGAAGCTGTTGCGGTCTTGCAGGCACGAGTAAACAGTAGAAGAAAAATGGTCGGGGAGTAACAGTTTGACAGGCGTATTTTGTTAGCGGAGTTCAAATTAAATGGTATTTTCAGCTGCACAGTTTTAAGGAAGCCTAAGTAGGTGATAGTACCTACAATGCGTGTCTATAAATTTTTATATATACATGCAGCTGTGTATATAAAATGTTATACAATTTCTGTATAAAAGTATTACTATTATATTAAGGGTATATGACTTCTTAAGGGGTTTTTTATTCCATACGGGTGGATGCTGCCGGTCTCTATGAACTGTGCGTATTTTGCGATGACTCATTTCTGAGTCAGGTGAAATCCTCTGATTTAACATTTCCAAAGGAACCACCCCAAGGCCGATTGACGTCCTGAGAAAACATGAACTTCCCCAGGCCTCGTCTCGGTCTCTAAACAGTTAAAGCGTGTCTGTGCTTTCTAGCTGGAGAAGGTTCTCTAGTGAAGGAACAATAAAGCAGGGGAACGGTGTTTCAATGAAGGGTATTCGCAACAGAATGGATAACTTTAAATAACTAATTTCTAATATCTGCTAATTTTGTTATGCTTTAAAAACTAGAGCTTCTTTTCTTATTGACCTAGTATTGTTTTCTTCATCTCTGTTTTGTGTTAGCAGCAAACATGGTAGGAATCTGGAAGGATAATAGGCTTTTGATGAATTTCCAAAATTTGAAAATACGTGTCTTGTCAGATTTTACTTTAATTAGGTGTTAATTCAAAGCCTATTCTTTTTACTGTAATTAGTTTCAGGAAAGTCTTTAGTGACTGTGGTTATGAAAAAATATTTATCAAATATCTTAAAATTTCTCTTACTACTTTTAAAACATGTAGTATGAGCATCTTAAAAATCTCTTCCCTTGGTTTTTTTGGTGGTCTTTGACCCCAACGCTATTCCTTTCTCACAGCAGTATCAGATGTACCGATGTAAAGTGAAAACTGAAAAATTTATCAAGCTTAAAAAAAAAGATGCACACAAACCCCAGTACTCAGAACAGTAATTTATTTTGGATTACATTTTAAACTAGTATCTTCTGGAGTGTGTTAGCTCAGTACATAGGATTTGGAAGTTAACTCTGGTAATTAACATTTGTGCTGGTTTTATTGTTCCAATTTTACTAGCCTTTGGAAAGAAACAAGAGGTTGAATTATTTCTGGTAGAAATAGGAATAAAATAATTTTTACATCCTAAAGTTCTTATTCATTTACAGAGACTTCTGTTCACATTGTGCTCTTTGGATTTTGGAGGATTTTGCTACAAACTGTTAAATAGTATTTAAAACCGGTAAAAAAATGGTAAAAACGTAAAGGGTAGGTCAACTTTCAGTTGTTTTGCTCAAATCTCTCAGTAATGCATCTTTCATTAGTCACAGTGGGTTTCTTTGTTGTCAAGATTGTGCCATTAAACAGGACTGTCTCACATCAGTGTAGTTAAACTAAGATAAGCCTCTTCTGTAATTAGTCATGGTTTTATTTATTTATTACACTTACAGAGACTGTTCGCCTGGAAACAGCACACTGTCCAAAGGTGCTTTGCCACACTTGATACTGTTTAGCTTGTCACGGATAAGCTAAAGTGGGTAATGGTGAATGTACTTAATTTTATGAAACCATAGTCAGGTCTGATGAGTAATGTGCAAGAAATAACCTCTTGAAGACAGAGAGTGGTAGTACCAGCCACCGTTTTAATTGTTGCTTGAAAGGTATGAAGTGGTTTCCTCTGTGGAGGCAGAAACTCCTCATAAGTTGATAGCTGGGACCCAACTTAGTGTCCTTGAGAGATTTATAAACTGGGGAAAGAAGTAATTGTCCTTTTTAAATATTTGGAGAGGTGACCCTTGAATTTGCAAGGTTTGTGAAGAAGTTGCTTAAGCATTGCTGTATGACTGATTAATCCCCCAATTAATAACATTTATACCGAAATGGCTTCTTATATTAGTAATGGCACCAAATGACCTTGACACACTTGTGCATAAAACAACTTACTATATATAGCAATGATATTAAACAGTTTTTGCAATTTGCAATTAAATAGCTTAAAGAGGCTTGTACCCTTATTGACTGTTTAAGCATCAAAGATATTCTACAGCATATTTTCCTACTTTCAGCAATTATCCTTGAATTTATGTGTTCAGACTGCTTGTAACACAGAGTAGGCTTTAATTAAAATATCCCTAGAATTCTCCGAGTTAGACTTAAATAAAAGTTTTCCATCCAGAACAAAATGAGGTTCCTGGTTTGTTTTTGTGGTCTGGAAAAATCATGTGTGATAAATGGTTTTCTGTAATCATCGTTGAGAAAAAGGTTTCCTTTGGAAGCTTTTTGTACCTCCTTTTTTTACTGTATGAAAGCAGAATTCTTTTAGGAGCCTCTTTAATTAGCCTGTACACTTACTACTTGCAAGATAACTGTGCAATAAAAGTAGAAGTCCTTTAAAGTGTATTTTGAAAGTTGGTAAGGGTACAGACAAGTTTTTAAAATGTACTACTGCAAAGCATTTGTTCCAAGAACAGTTTAGTTGCCCTGTTTCTGTTGATGCTGATGTTTGTGACAAAATGTAAAATTAGCAGCAGAATCTGGACCTAAGCAAGTGGACAACATTGAGAGAATAAAAAGCCTTAGAAAATAGCACATAGTGGAGGGGTAAATTGACAGTACTTTTCTTCTTTAGTACTTGAATTTCCCTAGAAAGAAAGGTGCGGCTACAGTTCAGCTAAGTATTTCACAAATGGTAACATGTCAATCTGAAAGCTGCTTTTTTTATTTTTTTTTTGGTTTTTTTTTTTTTTTTTTTTTTCTTGGGTGTTTTTTTGTGGCATGGGGTTTTATAATCTCACACTATTGCTTCCACTCGATGGATTATCAATTACTGCCATTCCTCAAAATCAGATCCACATTTCAGGCTGGTCCCTGGAAAGAGGGCTACACTGCCTTTTAAATTAGTAAGTTATCCGCGTGGCTCCGTTAGTTGCCTTCAGAGGATTCAGATCATGAGTTCAGTTGGCTCATTGGGATGAGAGAGCTCTGCCGTTTTGACTGATGGAATCGTAGCATTTTGTAACCCACTGAGGGGTGGTTTTAGCTTTGAGTTTTATTTTCCATGAAACTTTAAAGGAGGTGAAGGAGGGAGAAACGACCAAAGAAACGCAGCTTTCCTGCTGTTGCAGACCGTCTTTTTGAGGACTCCTGAGGTTTTGAGAAATGTCAGACTTCTTTTTCTTCAGTCATCCCTCCAGTATCTGAAATTAACTGCTTACGATCATCTTCCACTTAGACAATATATTACAGTGTTCCATCAAACGTGTTCAGAGTTACTTTCATAACTGCAAGATTTTTAAAAATATACTTTTATACCACAAAGTACACATGATTCTATTAAGTGAACTTTCAGGGAGTGAACAGGGTTCTTTCAGGTAATTAGGGGATTAGGAACTCTTGAGAAGTAGATTTTGTTTGTTTGCCTGGCGGTTTATAGGAGCCTAAGACTGTTCAGAAAAACTGCAGTTCCAGCCTTAGAACATGTCAACTTCTTAATTATTCTTCTCTTAAGTAAATTCTTTCTTAATCCTCTTTTGCTGTCATGCATTCTTTCATGGTTGTAGAAACCTTGCCATTTTTTCCTCTGCACAGTCTGTTTTTCCCTTTTCTTGGAATACCTTAAAATTTCATTGGATCTTAATGAACAGTTTGGACTGGTTTCATAAAAGTGATAAATAATGCATGGATCATTAATAAAGGGCTTTTCAGTCTTTCCCTCCCTCCCCATTTTGGGAATATTCCATACTCTTTTTGTGAATTAAATGATCTGCCCATCCATTCATCATAAACTTAGAAGCGCATGTGGACAGAATGGAGAGATGACTAGCAACACTGATAAAATCTACAAGAATAAATGCAAATGGCAGATAATACTGAAAAAAAAAAAAAAAAAAAAAAAGCCAAATTAACTGTATCAGAAGGCTGTTTAAAAGCAAGCAAACCTTTCCTTCCCTGTGAAGTCTCAAAATACAAGATAACAGAATATGTCCATGGTATTGGTTAATACACACCTGTTTGGGAGATTTAAAAAGACATGAGTTGGGGTCCTGGGTGTCTCTGTCCAACTTCAAAAGCACAATTATCTTCCATTTCCCATCTGAAATTGTGAAGGAAAAAACGTGCTTACTTATTAAAGTGCTCCTATAATTAAGTAGTATTTGAGAAGTATTTTCACATTACAAAACACTATTTTAGGCTCAAATATTATTAGTATTTTACATTATCTCATGATTCTTATTGTTTTCCATACTTTCACACCTCTGAGAACACAAAAAAGCCCCAACTTCTGTCGCATGCTGAAATTTCAGTTGCTATATATCTGCTGACAACATTGCAAGAGGAGAGAAAGCATTATTTTTAGTACAGGTTGACATTGTCAGAGGAAGAAGCACAGTTAATATTCACTCGGATATTGTGATCCTACTTTGCTTGTATTCAAGTGCCTGCTTATATTATATTCTAATGTTTGACTATGGCAAATACGTCGCTATGCTGTTAGGTTTCTTGTGTTAACAGAGGAGGGTGCCGGCGCAGCACCCACCTGCTCAGCAGCGGCAGTCTCAGGAGGGTCTGCGGTCACGTATTCTCCCAGGGCTCTGAACTGCTGAGCCCCTACAAGCCATGGACAGGTCAGGAGGGAAGGACAGAGGTGTCCTGGTTTCGGCCAGGAGGGAGCTGGTTTTGCCTTCAGCAGCTCCTGTGGTTTGGATTGAGTGTGTGAAACACGGTGCCGGCAGCTGCTGGGGTTGGTGCTGCTGCACCATCAGGGACATGTTGCAGCCTCCCAGGGTGTGCT
>KL265917.1:12447-68800 GCA_000699545.1 Podiceps cristatus | reverse complement strand
CAGTGTGTGCCCTCGCTCTCTCTCTGGCCCTGTCTGTTCTGGGATGGCTGCGGGGGAACATCCCTGCTCCCTGCCTGCTGCTGGGATGGGCTGGGTCGGTCGGTGAAAAATTGTGCATCCTTCATTTTGTATATTCTGTTATCCTTTTACATTTTTATTAACATATTTTTATTTTTTTCCTTTGCTATCTTGGTAAAGTGTTTTTATCTCACCCTGCGAGCTCTCTCTCTGATTCTCCCCCTCACCCCATTGGGGAGGGGAGGGGTGAGCGAGCGGCTGCGTGGTCCGGTTACCCTTTGGGGTTAAACCACGAGAAGAAGGAATACAGTTAAAAACTGTTTGTTAGTTTTACTTTTTCTTATTTTCTGAATTCTTCGGCGAGTCAGATATCTTCTGGGACCAAGACCCAGGTTTGGTCTAAATCTTTAGCATCTGGTAAGAAGATTGAGACAGTCCTGAAGGCTGATGTACTGGGGTGAAAATCCAAATCTGCGCGTGCAAGTTCCCCATCCTCCGTGCTGGTCTGCTTTGGATTATGTTCAGGCTTCTTTCACACGGGTTGTCAGGAGCTACTATGGGCCGGTGTAATAAGGGTTTCTTCTCCCCAAGGAACTGTTGATTTGTGAAACCAGGGAGACACGCATGCTTCTCCACATGGGTTTGGTCTATTTTGTCTTGGATCGCAGCTGCTGATGCTTCGCCGGTTGTTTTTTCACAAAGTTTTTCTTTTTGTTTTTGTTTGGTCACTGACATGATCCTGGCTCACAGAGCAAGGAGCACACAGTGTCTTTTCTGTAAATAAGCAGTTCACATCCTCCCCTCTCACCCTGGGAGGAAAATTCTGGCTCCCTGTGCACCTTCCAGGCAGGTTTCCTCTTATACATCCACTCTCATCCCTTGTTGTTGGGATGACATGATGGAGAGATGGACGTGACCGTGGACTGCTTTTTTGTCCCCTTCATTTCTCCGGGGACTAGTTCATAAAAGACTTGTAAAACTGGCAGAGTGGCTCTGGGACCGAGGAGTCGATTCCCTGCTACGTGGTCACGGTGACCAGCTTCAAGCAGAGGAGAGATCAGTGTTGTGGTTTTTTTGCCCAGTTCAGTTTTCCATTCTTCAGCATATGTGGGTGTTGCTTTGTTTTGTTTCTTTTCACCATCAAAAAGTATTTTTCAATACATAATCATGCATCATCTCCCTCCAAAGCCTTGGAGGACAATTTAGGTCCCTGAAGCCCCTGTGATTTTTAGCAGCTACTGAGAGGCGTCTTGGTTAATTGGAGATGATTGGAGGCAATTTCCCTCAGTGTGACATTTTGCTTTGCCGTACACTGGTAGAAAAGGCAGGGTTTGATAGGAATTTCAACAAAATGGATATAGGAAGGTGCAAACAGTTTAAATAAAACACTGTTTTTACCAAATGTTGCCCACTAGTTTTAAGGACAATTGTTTTGCCATTGAGATGCATAAGAATGCAGTATATATGCCGAGTGGTGGGTGGGACAACTGGGACTGCAGAAAACAGAGATCCTCTTCTGTGAAGCATCTTATTTATTAGTATGCAGATATTTTAATCTGAGGGCATCCAGAGGTTGCTTTAGCTGTGGTGAAATGGGGAAGAAGAAAAGGCTTCTCTGTGTTGAGGGTTTGATTCTTCCGTTGCCTTTGGCCCTTGTTCTGAAAAATATAAAATGCTTGGCAAGTTTTCATTTGCCATTAAGACAGCACGTACCTAAGGTTAAGTACGCAATTAGGTCTCCTTTAATAAATGTGCCCTTTGTCAACACATCCTTTTACTCTCCGGAATCTAATATAAGCAAGTATTTTCCTAAAATTTGCAATAAACGACCTTTAACAGTTCAGTAGATTAAATGATGCTGCCTCTTCGCCTGTGTTCAAAGCCACTTGAACACAAGGTATGCAGTCAGCGAATGGCCGGCTACATAGCCATTTAGACTCTCAAAAGCAGAACTAGAGATTCTGTGGTTTTCATGCTTGTTCTGTGATATAAATGTAGGAAGGGGATAATGGTTCTTGCCCTCAAGAGGGCCAGGAGTCAGATTCCCAGCTTGACTGAAATACTGGGAACTACCCTCATTTTGCGCAAGCAGTGGAGCTGGCTCTGGCTCTCTGGCTCTAACCTGTTTGTCGTGCGGCTTTTACTGTACTTTCCGTGTCCCGCGCTCAAAATCCAGCTTAATTTTAAATCTTTGTATCGCCAATATTGTTAAATTGTCCCCTATGACGGTGTACTGATGATGTCCCCTATGACGGTGTACGGATATTTTCTGTGTGATTTTCTAGGGGACTTGTGATTTGTGACTCAGGACCTGCTCATTCACTCAGATTTGCAGCTGAATGAGACGCCATATAATGACACCAGCCTTCGCGTTCAGCGGGTGCTGTGTGGAATCCCTGACACCTGATGCGTGTTGTACGTAACAGTTGGCGTTCCCGTGGTTTACTCCCTGCTAAGGACCAAGTATCGCTTTTTTCCCTCTGGTTTTAATTTTTCTCCAATGTCCGTGTGCCTTAGCCACATTCGCAGCCTGTTATTTGTTAGGAGTGTTGCATTATGTCATTTAATTACGGTGACATGCTCCAAGGTACTAATGTGAAAGTGTCTCTTTGCTTGCACATTCCAAATTTAATTAGTCTTGGATCTTTTCAGTTGTTTCCTTGGAATGCCTGTGGAATAGTCTTACTAAAAGTTACCAAAGTGCTCTTTTCTTAAGAAATGATGAGAAGAAAACCAAGCTGAAAATATTTTACAATGATTCTTTAGAAATCAGCGTGAAAGCCCACCCTCTTACTGCCTGTGATTTAAAATAGAAATAGGTATTGCTGAAACACAGTGTTCTGGTTTGTGTATTTCTTTAGCTGCTAGCAGAGGGAAAAAAAAGAAAAAAAAAATCAAGCCCTTATGACTCCTGTTCTTGTACAGTAAATATGAAATTGTTGATTCTAAAACAGTGTAAGCGTCCCCCTATTCTCTAAGTATGTGTTCGCCTTAGAAGCAGCCTACATTTAAAAGAATAGTGAGGTTCAAATTTCCACATCTTACTTGTAGGTATTTGGTTTTGCTTTTATTTTAGCTTTATTTTGGTTTTGTTTTAGCTTTTATTTTGTACATTTTAGTTTGGTACTTGAGAAAGTAAAATGTAAGTGTGCATTTCTGGGATCAGTGGCAGAGATGCGAATTGGTCTTAAACAGAATATGCACGTACATAGAAGTTCAGCTGCTTTTAATGCTGAAATCAAGGGTCAATATCTAGGTCAGGCTCTAGGCAGAATGAAAGAAATTGCGAGAGAGAAAAGTACGCCTCAGTTGTTTTGTCAAAAGAAGAAAGACTTTGGACGAAAGCATGTAAGGTTGGTGTAGTTGATATCACTCATGAACGGTGATTATAGATAATTAGTCCTTTGAATGTTTAGCATTGAGGGAGTTAATGAAAAAGTCCTAGTGTTTTGCAATGGAGGTAAAGAATCAAAAACAAATCTGGTGTATCCTAATAGACTCTGAGTGCGGTGAAAATGTCGTGTTGTGATTGCTAATCCAAACTGCATTTCTTGCAGGCGAAGGGACTAGACTCTGACTTGGTTCTTTTGAAGAAATTCATCTTCTGAGCTGATGCCCCATGACTGCATCAGCTAGTAAAGCACTAGATCTTAAAGATAGATAAGACCATACCGTGCTCTTGCATGAGGTGACGATTCCCTAGCTGCACTCATTTCGTTATAGCCTGGAGAAAGGGAAAGCGGTGTGACAGAGCATGGCATCTTTCTAAACAACTACATCAGTAGAAACCCCCTGCAGAATTTTAAGTCATTCATCATCTTCCCACCCTCGTCCCTCCTTGCTGTGCTGATAAAATACTTTGCATCCATTATTAAAACACATCTTTCTGTATTAGAATGGCCCTGCAGCCAAAGCTGTTCTCTGCTTCGTTATGTGAGGCCAGAAACTATACAAACTTCTAATTTAATGTGTTTTCTGACAGTCTGGTGTTGTCAGACTGCTTTTGGCGACTAACTTTCGTTTTTTTCCATTGTTCTCACGAATCAAAAATCTGCAAGTTAAAATGAGGTGATATGTTTATTTGTGGTTTGCATAAAATTGAACATAAAGACTTAGCACAAACTTTGTTGAAAGGCAACACGAGACGGTAATAATGGGTGCCCAAAACTAATCACCCAGTGTTAATTCCAGCCCAATGACAGCTACAGGCTTGGTAAGAATGTTGCCTGTACCCTGACATGTTGTATCTGGTATACAACATCACCCTATATATGTCTTACCTTGGCTGAGTTAGTCTTAAGATTGGGTGCTATTTAAAGTGAGTACGATGCACAAGATTTATTTAGGTTTTGTGTGAATCTAAACAGAGTGGGCTGTAATGTGTGACCATCTGTCTAAAGGAAGAAGGAAAATTACATTAGAGGTGTCATATGTATTTTTAAGTCTTATTGGAGGCTTCTGATGGCATGAAACGACAGATTAGATTAGTATATAAAGGAATAAACTGAAAGGGAGGAAGTACAAACAAGGTCCTCAATGACTAACCCAATATTTTCTCATATAAAAGACTTGTTTACATAGCTGGTTCCCTTGTATCTGAAAACAGCAAAGACAAGACAGAAGGGTAAGTCTCTGAATATTGCTGAATTCTTCCCTGGAACATTATTTGCCTGTGACAATAAGGGTTGTCGCACCCTCTTGCAGTGGTAATCTTCGAGCATACGCGGGCATTCCAGGCATGGCTTCGGGTTCTGCTTTGGCACGTTTCACACCCCCTAGCTTTCAGTACCTTCCTCTAGTGAACTGGTTAAATGCTCGTAACAACCTACCACGAGCGCAGTCAACCCGGACTTTCCATAAATCTGATGCTGGCAGAGTCGCTCGCGCTGGTATCGCGGGTACGCTTCCCTGATGCGACTCCGTCAGTCCTGGTTTCTGTTAAGTGTCAGGAAATCCTCTCTCCCTGTCGCTGCTGGAAGCCCTGAGAATTAACATGGTACAAATAAATTTGAATATACCCATTTACAAATGTTTCCTTTTATACTCAGAAGGAAGGGAGCAAGAGAGATTTAGCGCTGTAGATGCTTTTCAAAGGAGGTCGTGGGGGGGAGCGAGGGGGGGATTGACTTAGCTGAAGTTCTGCAAGATAAATACGAGTGCCTTTTGGGTGTTTGAGTACAAAAGGATTAAAAACAACTTGCTATTTCATTTGAAGAAAAGAACAAATGAAAGACAACAAGCCTACCTACCAGTAAATTCTCAACGCCTTTTCAGTGACAAATTCCCAATCCTTTGTTGCCCTGCTGTCACAAGGGTCTGTCCTGCTGCCATAAGTGTGCGGGATTCATAGAGCTAATTCCCATAACAGGAAGAGGAATTTTGCATGTAAATCCTTCACAAGGAGATTTCATACGTATTTGAATGAGACATTGCATTTTATCTTACCAGCAATCTACAGATTTGAATTTTCCTTAGTATTCTTTGACAGACCGTGACAAAACACTTAATGGTGACACAATGGCTCTTTCACAGCTGTTACAGTCTATTGTGCTCTACGGTAATTGGGGAATGTTTTAATCCATGGATGCTCCTCTCTGAGTAACGTGGATTATTGACATGCTACACCATGGCAGCACTTGCTAGAAGCTAAAACAGTCAAGCATCTCCAAATGTTCGCCAAGCTGCAACTCTATTGTACGTATGCTATGGAAGATGTATTATAGCAGCTACTGATAGGCGGTAGCCAGAATCTTCACAGGAATTGTCCAATGGGTGCTCGTACACACCAGTCGCCTCCCAAGTGTCAGCCTGTAAAGCTCTGTGTGTTGTCGTGGGGCGTTTGCCGAAGAGACGTGCTCCCCTAAGTTTGCAGCGCTTTGCTGAAACAAACAGCGTGAGTTTTACTTGGATGCCGAAGATCCTCAAACGTGTCATGCTGTGGAAATATGCATTTCCCGTTTGCGAGGATTTCGGCTCTATCCAGTTTGAAGCCAGACATCTGTGCTTTTTGTGAATTGGAAGTCATCTTTGGTGAATTTTAGTTATCTTTACATGTGAAAGTGTGTAGAGATCCATTTAGGTTAACACGAACTGAGGGTCATCCTTGAGATCTGCCATTCGATCAGGAAAGCGGCAGGTTCCACCACCTGTGTAATTGACTCTAGGTACAGAACAAGATCTCACTAGTGGAAACCACTGATACTTCCAGCTTATCATTACTAGCTTTCAATTTGTAATTTAAATTTATATTTAAATATACAATCTCCTCATACAGAAAGAAAAGAATTGAGAATGCAGTGATAAAAGAGTGGTTTTGAGTGGCCGGGAGCCCCATGTAACAAGAGTAAACAAGGGATCCTGTTACTTAAGGAAAGTTGACAATACGGGAGAAGGAAGAGGAGAAACCCCCACAGAGCCCCGGGACGCTGCTTTTCCCTTGCCTAAGGTGCGCAGAATTGTTGATAAGTTACGGGAGAAATATTAAATAGAGACCTGGGCCTCTTATCATGTGTTGGGTGTCTTAGAGACATTGGGAGAAGGTTCTAAAAGTCTCTGGAACAGACACAGGCAGTCAGGCTCTCGGAGTTTTCTGGGAAGGTGGAATTCAGACAACGGCTTAGGGGTAAATAATTTAATATATAGAAGCACAAGCTGTGTGACCATCTAATTGGTGGCATCATTACCTTCCATTAACTTTATCAAATGTCTTTGGTAAATGGTTAAACACCAAAGCAAAGAGGCAAGTGTATTTTGCTGGTGTGTATTTACAGATTTGAATAATTCAATAATCTTGACATGAAAAATAAAAATATACAGTTTGTGCGTCTCACACAGGTTTGGAAACTCTGATGTGCAGCAGCTTTCCAAAGAAGCATGTTAGAAATTGAGAAGTTTATTCAAAGCTTAGACTGCCAACTGAATCTGCAGTAGGCAGGAATTTCACAGGGACAGCTTGTTTTGCAAAGAATCCTGCTGCTGCTTTTCTTCTGGGATGGAAATAACCAAGACTAGATTTCCACACCCCCTCACACCCCTCCCCATATTTTTGAGCTTCAGATGGAAACAGAAAATGCGAAGGAGTACAGAATTATGTATTCTCTTAGAGTAATAGGACTTATATAGATAGTAAGAAAGAATATGTGCATGGTACATGTAAACAAATGCTGTTACATGTGAGCCTACGGCATCAGGGCTTTTTCCTGGCACTCAGAAATGAATTGCCGCAAGCACTCAAGAGTGGCTTGTGTTCAAAGGCAACTGTGAGTAGTGAGATACAGGGACTTCATGCTGCACTGTGTGTGGAGAATCACAGAATCGTTTAGGCTGGAGAAGACTTTTAAGATCGAGTGCAACCGTAGATGTATTGAATAAATAATACATGTAAATAGAGACGTTCTCCGGCTCCGTGGAGTTCAGTTTGGGCATTTCCCAGCTCTGAAACCCTCGCTCTGATGTACTCGGCCAACTCTCAGCAGGTGTCTTTGCTAAGAGTCCCCCTTCTCCCTGCCAGAGCTGTGCCCTTCTCCTGAAAACACAACCTTCCACTGTTCAACGAGAACAGATGAGCCCGGAGGATAGTAATAGATTCATCAGCCTGTCCTCCCCTGAAGGATCACAGCTAACCTGATTCAGCACAAATATTTGCTAAGTTAATTAGACGACTTCTTTAATCTCAGAGTAATTTGAAGTAAGGTTTGCATTGATTCTTGTAATATTTAAATGGTTGTACGGGTTCTTGCTTTTTTCTTACGGTTTCTGCTTTTGTCATTGTGAAGCCATCTGGTAAAAAATTGACTTTTCATTCAATTATTCCCTTATTTTATATGATCCTCTTAAGATTTATGTATGGACTGTGCTATATTTCTGGAATGACTAAGTAGCTTTGTCTAGCTGAGCTCACGTAGGGTAAATCCTGTGGAGCATCTCTCTAGTAGAGAAATAGTTATTTGAAATCGTTCATAAATCTTTCACAGTTTCTGTTTCATTTTGGTAGCATCTTCACCGAGCTGATCAATAACAGACTGTGTCATTTCTCTTGTGCTTCCTGACCTCTTTAGGAAGATACAGTGTTCTCAAATCACAAAAGAACATACTACTTCAACTTATATCACCCCCAGTGTAGCAGGTGAGAAAATTGAGATCTCTCTCAGTGATTTTCAGATCATCTCCTAAAGATTTACCTCCTTAAAGTTTTCTTGGAGTTCACACTTTCAAACATTTTTGTATCTGTGCAATTGAAAGTGGAACATGTTTTTTCCTGTCTCCTCGGAGACCTTAAAATTGAGGTGGTGTATATTTTAACCTGTAACATAAACAAAATTAAAAAAAAAAAAAAAAAAAAAAAGTCTGTCTCTACTCTGATGGCTCCTAAGCCTACTCTAGGAATCACTGCTGTAGTAGTCTGATAAATGGAAGGTTTAGGGGATCTCCCCCACCAGCACCCCCCTTTTAGTTGTTGGGGTTTTTTGGGGGGTTTTGGGGGTTTTTTTGGGGTGTTTTTGTTTTGTTCTTATAGAAATATTGTCAAGTTTGTTTACTGGAGGGTGAGTTGAATCAGATATAAGCAGAGTTTTAGGAATACCTAAATTTGTGAGAGAATGGTAGCATTACCAGAGAAAGTCAGCTCCATCTCTTCTACAGCTGGGTCTCTCCATCCCCACTGCGCGTTCCCCCACCTCACCCAACAACTTTGTCGGGGGGGAAAGAAAAAAAAGCATATCTGGGTCCAGAGTTCTGATTGCTCATAGCTACGTTAGTTCGCAACTAACTTAAAGTGTTAGTAATGTTGAATGGCTGACTTAAGTTTTTCATACATGTGGCTGAACACTGAACACCTTTTTTCTCTCTGATCAACGTCCTAAATTGCTCCAAAGTAAAAGTCAAAGGTAATTGTCCCGTAATTGTTTCTGAGCAGACCAGAGCAAAAAATGAACTTCGCATGCGATCAGAGTTTTAGATCAAGTCTTTTCTCAATCAGCTCTTATTTAAATGTACAGAGATATTTCAACTGAAGTATTTCATGCCTCCTTTAACGGGTACTATCTTCCCCTCTCCCACTTCTCCATTCTGTCTCTTTTGACGCAAAGTTCTTGCCGGGAGGGTTAATTTGTTTGAACAGCAAGTTGCTGACACTGTGCAAGGCAGGAGACCCCTCCTCCCCCATCAGACAAACAGTGGTCTTTCTGGAGTTAGGACAGTACTCCACTTGGATTTCACATTCATGTAAAATTTTGTGATTGCTTTGATGTAATTGTAACAAAAAACCCCTAATTTTGCTCCATTAGCTATTTCAAAAGGAGTTTATGAAATGGATGATAAATACTTCAATATTTTTCCCTAGTTGGGATTTTCCTTTAAAATACCCTGTCTGGTTAGCGTCATTATATTGCCATTGCTGTTAAGATTTTGTTGTTTCCTTTCTTTTGAGAAGAAGATGCGCCAGCCTTTTTCTAACGAGACTGGACAAAAGGTGATTTATAACAAACTGGAGTTGTTTTCTCCTAAACAATAGTCAGACTTTAATTGACTGTCAAATTTCTCTGTTCCTTTTCTCTGCTACTGTGAGCCTTAATTGAGGAAAAAAGATACAGACTCTTGAGCAAGTAGTTGTTCTCTCTCGAGATGTTGAATTGCTAGAATATTGCAAACATTGAAAAGCTCTGCTAAGAGATAATCTGAGCCAATATTAGTATAATGACCACCAGTAAGATTGTCAAGGAAGACTTGGAATTTATGACAGTATTGAATACATTGGCTTATTTCTTAAACAGAAACAGCAATAATATAAATAGTATGCTGCATAGTCCACTATCTGAGAGAGAGATATATACATATTTTGTGTATATTAAAAATATTTTTCTTGGTACATGATAGATGCTATATATCTCCCTTTACCAGTATATTCAGACCAGTGAATATTTGTTTTCTCACTTGAGAAAATATATCCATAATTTTTAGGCATTTGTAATCATAACCAAGAGAGAAAAATTGAAGGCCATACGGGAAACACTATAATTTTCACTTCTTATTTTAGAAGTAGAAACACTTGATGTGGGCAGTTTTCAAAGTGCTGGGAGGAATGTCATCTCTTATCATTGAACAGAATTTGTTGATGATCTGTATCTCCCCGTTCTCTTTCGAAAATCCACCTCCTCGTGCTGCACAAGTAGAAATATGCGTAGTGGCCTGCACCAGTGGAAGTGTGATTGATTCCAGTCTGTACTTACTAATTATTTAACGTGTATAAAAATAAACAGAATGCCTCTCTGTCTCGTTTTAGAGTATTCTCTTAGAGCTGGGGATCAGCTGCCATTGCAAACTTTGGCAGCTCAGATACAGCAGTAGTGTGAATGTGGACACTTTGCCGTCTTCTCTTTCTGGCAATCCGTGCACGACACTGCATGATAGTATCTGAGGAACTTTATGAAAATCTATTATGTTTGCAACATTCTTGGAAAAGAAAAATTGGACGCTAAAAATTAACATTTGCAATAAAGGTCAAAATTCTTTTTTGTGATATTACTGTATTTGCTAAAATATGTTAGAGTGAAAGTGATTTTGACCCGTAAAAATTAATGATTAGTTGTGATTTTTATTCTTGCAAAACCAATTATGCAGATCGGAAAAGCTAGGTTTAAATCAACTGTTAGATATGGGCAAATCTGCTGAAATTACCAGACTTACACCAATTAAATATAAATTATGTAAATATTCATACTGCTTTTAACAGTCATTTGCTATTGATAAAGGAAAGTGTTATTTTCAGGGAAAGTGATGTATGGTAGTGCTTGTATTAATCATCACTGTACATTTTGTTATTAACAGGATTCATAATTTGGTACTATGGAACTCAGTTCTTAATTTCAGTTTCCTCTAAATTTTCCCAAGTTCTTACTTGACAGTATGTCTTGATTTAAAAAGGCAAACGAGTGAAAGTGATCTACAGACTTGGGTAACTTATTACTCGCTTCACAGTCAAGTGGATCTTCAAGCTGCAGCTTGTCATTTAAGGTATCTTCTAAAATGAGTATGGAAATTGTCTAGCATAAACCAGCATTAATGTATCAGTGTTTTCCTGCAAAATACGATATCATTGTTTACCTGAGCATGTCTGGTGTCTTCCGTAAATAGCTAAGAGTGTGCTGAGGAGCTGCAGGTGAGCCTGGGAAGAAGGCGAGAGTGGGGGAAGGTGGTTTAGTTTTTGCCTTCTCATCATCCCGATCTGTTTTAATTGGCAATACAGTAAATTACTTTTCCCCACGTTCCATCTGGTTTGGCTGTGATGGTAACTGGTAAATGATCTTCCTGTCCTTATCTCAACCCACGAGCTTTTTCATCTCATTTTCTCCCCCTGCCCTGTGGCGGGAGTGAGAGAGCGGCTGGGTGGGCAGCTGGCAGCTGGCCAAGGTCAACCCACCACATCCAAAGAAAACGAAGCTCTAACATCAGGTTTGAAAACAGATTTAACTCTATGGTAAGCCCAGCAAGCAGACCTTTCTGCAGAGGGCAACGCCCCCTGATTCCAAGCAGTTGTTCCACCAGTATATTTGCTCGAGTTCCTCACCGGAGACGAAGGAGCAGGAGTCAGTGCTCTGACTATCCAAGTTTGTCTTTTTCAGTTCTGCACCTTCTGTCACTAAATTGACAAGAATAAATTGTCTTTCAAACTGCAAAGTCCTTTTAAACCATGGGCTATGTTAAGATAATACTTTTGGTAATTACATTGATTCAGCGGTTTACTAAAATGGAAATGTGTCCCCTTAATTCATCCACTCTTTATCATGACTGTAACTAGTAACAAATTCATTCTTAATTTGCCCATCAAAAAATAAAATGACCGTGTTATATGTGCTTTTTATATATATATATATATACATTAGCTGGTATTGTTCCACTTTTCTAGTTAATGTATCAATTTGAGCTGAAAAGGAAGCTCCTGGAAATATTTTTATCTCTAAGCAGTTACGAGTTTTGAGATTGTTCACCTGTAAATGCACGTAGCACGGGAAGGCTGAACCTCATTCTCATCAGTATAAGCATTTTCTGGTTTTGTAAGATCGACCAAATAAAAGCTACCATCTGCGATACTAATCGGCATGGTCAGGCAATTAAAATTTAGCAGTGAGAAATGCTAGTTCGGGACAATAACCAAACTGGAGGCTTTTGTTAGCAGTTTATGGACTTACACTGCTCTTGAAGCAGGTTGGTTGGTGTTAGCTTTTGGATTTATGAAATGCTGAGTCACAGATTTGCTCCTTTTTCTCATGTTCAAGAGAGTATGTGGCATGCTTGCAATTTACCTTTTAACTGTCAACTTCTGAATAACGTCTGGGGTTTTTTTGGGGGGTGATGGTTTGGATTTTGTTTGTTTTGGCGGTGTTTGGGAGGGACTTTTTTTGAGGGGGGATGTGCTTTGGGGTTTCGGGGGGGGTGGGGGGGTGTTGTTTTTTCTAATTGCCTTTTTTAGTCCTACATGTGCCTGAAACTTTTTTTTCCTGTCTGTGTGGGTTTACAGGATTGACCTCTGCCTGTAGATTTTCCCCTTGACTCTTTGTGGTCCTGGCACGCCCATGGACTATATTTCTAAAGTGAAAATTAATTCAGTCCTTCATGCTTTAGAAAAGCAGCTGAGCTGTGTACAGTCCACTTCCTAGCTTCATGTATTTCGTTAGCCACAGGAAATTTCTGGTACAAACAACCTAGATTGGCAACATTTGTTTTCACCTGAACTTGATGTTTTATGCTTATTATGTTTTAGTTTCCAGTTGGTGTGTTTTAGACAGGGTAAGGATACTCTTGGTTGTTATTCCATCTGCATGGCTGGGTCTGTGTAAATAAACAGTAAAAATAGTGACAGTGTGGAATCCCTAAGAAGTTCATGATCTTTCTGGATCAGCTAGCAAATAACGCTTGCTTACGACTATCACGAGCAGGCGGTAAGTGTGTATAAAAGCAAACTATATCTTGGATGCATGAGACCTTTTTCTCCTTTCTGTGGCTGATTAAATAATGTAAATGCATGCATACATACCTAATAAGCATCTGCGTGGTCAGACTGCCAGAAACAAACACATTTATCACCATTGCTAGGGACTTGTTGTGTCATGCAAATGTGTCGTCTAAGTCTGATACAGCAGCAGCCCTGTGACAGATTTAACAAGATTAGATGACCTCCAAAAAAAGCTTTGCAGAGCATTACAGATAATGCTATGCAAATTGACAAGCAGCACGGACAAAAAGCTTAATAATTACTCCTCCTCCCATTTAAAACATTTTTCTCTTTTGGAGGTCAAGCCAGGTTAATTTGTAGAGTCCGAAAGTGTCTGTTACACACACTGTAGTCATTTTTCAGAAAATGACGGGGAAAAAAGCGCCAAACAGTTTAAGTTAGGAAAAGTGATCAGTGCAGATTATGTTAACGGGTCTTCTCTGAACCTCAAAGGTCAGGGAATTTCAGTTTACAATTGAACCAGCTCCAACAGAATCAGCACTCAGAGTTAATGTGACCCTGCTCAGTTAGAAAATGATTTAAAGGGACCAAAAAATCCCCGACAAACCATTGAAAAGTAATTGCTCCAGCAGCGATACACTCTACGTTGAAGGATTTCTTCTGGATAAACTCAGTGACATCTAATTTATGGGTCATGGTTAAGACATGGAGCCCTGTCTCATGAACGCTTTCCAGCAGCACAACTTTTCTCATCAGAGCACTTCATTCTGTTAAGGTGTTTGCAGAATTGTGCCCATTGGGTTACACTTGGATCAAATATTAAAACTTTACTGAAAAATCTAACCCCTTTCCTTGGTCCTACAGACAACACAGTGATTAACTTTGGGTGGTTTTAGTAGTCCTGTTAGCTTCAAATAATTAGTTATGTGCAAGTTTCAATATTTTTTTAGGGAACTGCCTTTAATCACAGTCTTAAGAGGAACCATGCTACACCATCTATAGCTTGTGTAGATGTCCTTGAGCTTGTTTCGTGATTGGTATATGTCACAAGATCAGTGTGAATTGTAAATCCACTGCAGGATATGGGAAACTGAAGTGTTTTTTTAAAAGAATGATACAGGCATGGTTGATTTGGGCAGTGGAAGAAACAGTGGGAAGCTGGGTGCTGATGAGTTTTCAATTTGGATGGAGATTTCACTTTCAAATCCCACCTCATAATCCCCACCCACCTCCTGGAGTAAACTCGAAGCACCCTGACTAGATTTCTTTCAAGTGAGTTTGAACAGGCAGCTCCACCCCGGTGACTGGAGGGCATGCAGTCGCAGCGCGGCTCCAAGTTAAGCCCTGCCCGCGCGGACACCGTCAACCGTGTCACTCCTCAGGCTGGCACTTGCTGGGCCTTGCTGCTGGGCTATTCTCTGAGATACCTCAGGAGCTGGAAGCTGTGCCGTGGAAGAGGTGCCTGTGGAGATAAGCTGCCCTTCTTAGCAAGGGCTTATTGGCGTGGTTGCATTGACCATCCGTAAGGCTTTTCTGGGTCAGTCATACGTAGTACTGACCACGCTGTGTGTCAGACCCTGGCTCTCTAGACAGTGACTGACCATGTAGGACAGGTGAACACATGAATTTCTAGACGTCTAAGGCAGAAGATTTCTCATCAGCCTGAAAGACAGTCAACAGGCAGCTCAGACTTAAATTTAGTAGTGGTTTGGGACAAAATTCTTCTGTGGTGTTTTGAGAACTACTGTCCTTTAAAAGTGAAACACTGATGGCTTAGTCATTGGGACAGTTTTGAAAAGTGCTTGCGTGAAAGTGGAATGAGCAATACAGATGCTGATGAATAAAGAGCGTGTTACCGGTGCATTTTATGTAAGACACTCAATGCAGATTTTTGGAAGGCAAAAATAGTCATAGTATCACGTAGGTGAATGACTAGTTTAGATTGTTAACCTCTGTGTAAACTTCATTTAATGTTTGACACAGGAATGGTAAAGGAGGGTAAAGAACTCTTTGTAAACCACTGGTGGAGGTTTCAGTCTTGTGTTCAGTATGCTCCAATATCGTCCATTGTATCACTTGGAAATCTAGGGGTAAGGAGCTGTCTACAAGTCAGTGCAGAAGTTTGAGCATTCAGTTTGTTTCAGTATTAAGAATAATGACGGGAAATCTAATCACTTAGTTAGACAAGTCTCTTCAGTTCAATAGCTTGGATTTCTGCCGACAAAACACGTGTAATTCATTGATGAGGTAGCCTCAGCCCTGTCTTCAGTTTTCCCTTGTTCTCCTGCAGTTGGCTCACCAGGGGTGTTTAGAGAATTTTTGCTTCAGTCAAACTGATTATCTTGGTAGGGTAAAAAATTAATCTTAGACAACAAAGAAAAATATTTCTGCTTGGAGGAGCATTATAAATGCTGAGAAATTGTTTTTCAAGGCAGATGATGGATTATGGCAAAGTAGAAGAAAAACTAGGAAGTTGAGAACAAGCACGAGACCATCAGGGTAAGATAACCAAGAAAGCATTCAAAAGTATTGCTCTTTTCAGTATTCAAGGTGGTATATTGCTGTGTTCATTTGTTGCCTTGTTAATTATGGATTATTATTTTAAATTTTTGGCATTGGGGTTGTTCCTGTATTACAGAAGAAGGCACCTTGTAAGTGGGTCTTAGGCCCACCACCTCCAAGATGTGTGTTGTTGCTTATGTAAAAGTAAGAATAAACAATCCATGTGTTAGAAAATATAAGTCAATTGATGCAAAAATATTTTTTTTTTAAAAAAAAAAAAAAAGCCAGCCCTCCTCTTATGTACAACATTGCATGGATGGCTAAATGCATGGTGGTTTTATTTACTGTGTTATAAAGTATGAGCTGTTGGTCACAGCCAGAGGCAACCTGTTGCATTACTTCATTCAATAGACAATCTTTTGTCACAAATCCTGTTTCTTTGAGATCAATGGAATGGCAGGGCGCCTTCTGTTTTGAGTTTTTCATGTTCTGTGACAGAATGACTCATTTATAAATGTGCGTTTCATTCATATTAAGGAAACTGATGATTTAAAAATGGGTCTTTTCCTCACCTATGCAAATGAAAGAAGAAAACACCATCTGATAGAATTAATTTAGGGCTAAAATTCAAATAAGCTTCTGATGTCTGAAATTTCAATGCTCTCAGAAAAGAAAGTACTTTTCAGTTCATGAACCCTAGCAAGCTTTGCAACTGTTTACTTCTCCCCATCCCCTTTTATTCCCTTGATTAGATATCAATTTATAGGAATTTCAACAAAAAGACTACCCAAGGGAAATTAATCTGTAAAGTCCATTTGAACACTGTAGAGTTCAAATACCCTCTCTACTGGGCAAACAAGAAGAGGAGTAATGAATATTAAACAAGTCTGTCCTCATTACAGCGTAACACCCAAGAGCGCGTAGCTATAATCCACAAGTCATTGGCTTTGTAGATCTGTGGCTTTTTCTACTATGAAAGGGTCAGGTCCTCCAGCACGTGTGAATTATCATTACTGTATATTGACTTTTCTAGATTTATTTTCATGTAAGGTAAATATTATGATTTTTCTTTCACATATAATAGCCATCATTTCAAACAAAAGATCCATCTCAGTCTTAGCTTTGAAAAGAAAGTTTACTGTTATCACACAACTCACGTCCAGGTAGTAACTGTAGTCTCCGTATAGTTGTAGTTCATAGTAAGATATTCTCCAGAAGGGAATTAACCCAAATTACCTCAACTATCTATTATTTGGCTGAGTTGCAAGTTCAGAATCCTGTAAACAATAGCCAGGAACTTCCTTAAGTTGCACACAAGGACTTTTTGTACACAAAATGTAGTCACTTACTTGCACAAGTATTTATGTTGTGCATCTTCTTGCCAAATGATGTAGATACTTAAAGTTTATATAGGTTTAAAAAAAAAATGCAAAGCAATTAGACAAATTGAAGGACCCAGCAGTCCTTGAGGACCATTAACTAGGGGACATGAACTCTGGTTTTAGGCAACAGAGTTGAAGGTTGGGCAAATACAGTAGTGGGGTATTTACTTTCTAATTACTCTATGTCCCGGGCTTTGTCTGGATCTCATTTCCGAATGATAATGTTAGAGTACATTTCAAGTCAGGCCAGGGGCACTCCAGTTTATACCAAAAAAAAATCCCTTTAGAAAATCTGTTTCAGTATGATATAATGCATTACCTAAAATACCGGACAATTGGATATGATTCCTAATTGCCTTATATGCTCATGAAATAACAAGATTCCATTTGTACTTTGAAGGGAAAAGTACTTCAGATTTAGTTGGTAAATTTAGCGTAAATATTGATAAGTAACTCCTGTGATACTGTTATTTCTTTAAAGAAAAACCCTAAAGATTCTGCAGTTCTTTTCTCTGCCTTCGCAAGTAACATTAGCATTTCAAATCTTTTAAAAAGTGTATTTTATGTATTACATCAGACATCAACCTGCTGCGTGTTACTGCTTTTAGGAACGTAGAGTTCAGTAGTGAAAGCTGAACAAAGCTCTTGAGCATAGTGCCGCCATTTCTAAAGAATATTGCTGATAAATTAATTAAGAGCAGCATAAAGTCATGAAGCATTAACATTAATGTTTGATAGCACAGCATAAATCTTCAAAGTTACATTTGATTCATTGCAAGCGGGAAGCAGATCGTTACAGGATATAGCTTTTCTGGCATTGTTGTTTGTTTTTTTTTCTCCTTGTGAATCCTGAGTAGCGTCACATAAAATTACACAGTGAATTCTTCCTACATATTTAGAGACTCTAAGTTTTGTCATGATTGACACGCATTTAAGTGCATGCTGGCAATTATTTCTCAGAGTTGCTTTGAAAAGCAAGCCCTGCCCGATGGTATTCTCCAAGTGCTGAAGACCATGTAAGAAAACATTTATCTCAGACCTAAAGCTTGTTACGTTTTGTACATCAGTCATGTACAGATACCGAGGGAAAAATAAAGCCGGAAAACAGCCAAAATTCCCCAGGCTTTTGTAGTTTGATGCGTAAACTGATCTATAGTGAAGTTGAGGGCAGGTGTACAGTTCAGTTGTTAGCATATGGCCAGCTAGACCCTTTGACTTTATTGTGCACATTAACTAATCGTGTTCATGAGTTAATGTCAAACAGATGTGTTTGTAGCGGAAAGCGTACATGACTTGGAAAATACGGCCATAAAAGTCTGAAATGCCTGTTTCCAAGCCTGCGATGAAATGGTTTGTATTAGTGACTGTTGAAAGCAGGCTGTTCTTGACATAAATTCGTTGAAATGTTTTGGAGAGTTTGAAGTCAGAAGATAATTTTGCATTTTTACTGCCTTCATTAAACATCATCTGCAACTGGGAATGTAAATATTGTCCAGATTGATAGTTCTACTCTCTTTGCAACATGGACTCTCTGTTTGGTGTTAAGTCCTTGCAGTTTTGAATAAGAAACTTGCCTTAACACTGATAAATATTTTTTAGGAAATATTTCTAATTTGGAAGCTGATTAGGCTGGTTAATAGAGGTATTATTATTTTGACATGTCAAAGCACGATAGATACTTGGAATATGCTATTTTGATTGTGATCTGGTTTCTTTTCCTGTGGCTGTTTACGTCCTCATCTTTCTGTTTCCTTGCATCTTCAGCAGTTGTTTGTGCAAAATCTAGTCACTCGGATGTTTGCATTCATCTACCACTACGTCTCCGTGCACAGAGGGGAAGGAAGTGGCGCGAGAGGCACGTGTTGCCAGCCTATTAGTGCTCTAGAAATATCTAAAAGCCCCAAGCAATTTTAGACAGATTTTGAACATACAGGTCATATTAGAGTTCTAGCTGGATAATTCTGGACATCCAGCTCTCTTAATTATTTAGAAGGTATCCTTTGCCGGGACCTTTGTCACGCTCTTTACCTTTTTGCTCTCTGTTCCTTCGATTCCTTTTCCTTCTTTCTCCTGCGTTGCTGCCATGTCATTTTTATATAGCTGCTTTTTCTAGTCGGAATGGAGATGTACAGATAAGGCAGCCGTGTTTCATCTTTTGACAAATCCATCACTTAGGCGGCGACTGGAACTTGCATTTTGTATCGAACGCTCCTTTGTACCCAAGCCTCGCGTGCTGCCGGGGAACGCAAGCTAACAGGTTGGCAGCTAATGATCGCATCGGGTGCCGCGTCTTGTCTTCGCTTCCCTCATAGCAAAGAACGTCTTTTGTTGCACCCGAATTTAAACTGGCAGCGTCTCAACAAAATCTCCAGCAAGCCTTTTTGCTGTGGGGTCATCTTCAACCAGCTGGGACCGGAGAGCCGGAGGAACTGAGTTATTCCCAGACTGAGATTTCTAAAGAATATGCTTTATACTGACTTATTATGGTACAATTTCTAGTAGTGGTACCTTTTAAAATACCCGTGTGATAGCTCTGGGGTCTGGCCGTGTGTCTCTGTGTAAGTCAAACTTCAATCCTCCCTCTTAGAGTTAGGTGATAAATCTTTCTGGTCACTGATAAAAATACAAATTTCTACATTAGTGAGAAACCAAGCACTTTGAATCTAATTCATGGCTTCCTCCCCAAGTACTCCATGAGCTTATTTTAAATAAAACAGCCGTAATTGTTAATAATAAGAGCTGAAAAAAAGAATATCTCTCGTAAGGTGGAAATTGCGATTTATTCTGGCAGTCACATGCTGAATTCAAGTGAGTAATGCAGACAAGCTGGGAGAATGCCTCTGGTCCCTGATCTGTTCTGCTCACCTGACATTGACAGTCCATATATCCTTGTGTAGGTCAGACCAAACTATTATGTCAGTAATAGAACATATAAATGTAATATAAAAATGTAATATAAAACAGAAAAGCCCGGAAATTTATTCTGCGTGGCCACTGAAGCTGTGTCCCAGGTGTAGCACGGACAGTGTATTAAAATCTGCTCACAACTGAGGTGAGCAGAGATGACATGCAGCCTGCTTGTTCTCTAGGGAGACGGAGGTGAAAAAACTTAGTTTATTGTCTGTGCTCTTCTCAAATAAAATCTTAGGCACCCTTAACATCTGTGGCTAAAAAAGCATTTGTGGCTCATTGTGAGTCCTGAAAACAATAGATGCTGCGTAGGCAACAATATGTAGTGGCATAAACTTAAAGTGGAAATTGTTTTTGAGAGAAAATTCTGCAGCTTTTACTGCCACCGCTGAAAGACAAATGGCCACTGAAAATAATTTTGTCTTGCTTCTGACGTCTTATTAATAACAAGGTTTTTAATGCCTTAATAATACAAAGGTAGTCATACTATAGCGGTATTTCATCTTGTTTAGCCAGCTCTTAGGCAGTGGCGATGAAGAAAAGAGCACTGCAAGAATTTATAAGGCTGCTCTTCCTGTAACTGCAGTAAATCTAGTCACCGTAATGTCTGATTTATTTGTCTACAGAAGTTACGATATTTCAGGATGAAAAAGATGATACAAGGGCTGCGTCTTTTTGGACAACTAACAGTTTCCATGACTGGTTGTACCTTGATTTGGCTATCTAAATGCCACTATTCTATTAAGCGAATTTGGTAATTTTGAACACAGTTTTTTAATGTTGGATTGTCATGCAGTATATTTCACTGAAAGAGGAATGAAAGTAAGGATTTTTCTGTAAGGAGAAGCTGGGATTCTTAGTTTTTTCCCTTTAAACTGCTGACAACCACCTCTACTTGACAACTGGCACAGTCTATGCAAGCAATGCTGTATTTCTCAGGAATTTTCCATATCATAGGCAGAGGTGTTGAGAGAGAAATACTTACCTCAGCGATGATTTTCCCTGATCATGACTAGCCTGATAGCCTCATTTCTAGGTTTAAGGGTTTTTTAAGCTGGTTACAACTAAATACTCATGATTCAATACATATACAAATAGGTGTAGAAATGAATGCAGCCGGGAGGCTTGCAAGAAAAAAGAAAAAACAAACCACACACCCTGGTTATCGCTGCTTTTGGAGAGTAGAGGGAAGAGCTAAGGTTACATGACTGCCCATAGTAATTCATTTCTTCATTTTCAGAAGTCTGTATTTATTGAAAGATCGTGTTACAAGATGGAATAATGACTGGATAACCGTAACTCGCTTATTGAAGTTTTGCTTTTGTCACTATCTCATTTATTCCATTTACTTATCTTCTGGGAGAAAATTCCTTCATATCATACTGGTTATGATATAAGCTGGGATAACTAGATCAAATATTTAGTCTAATCCCAACCAGAAACTTCTCATAGCTGGCCATACCTAATATTAGCCAGCAGCGTTCAGACATGTAAGTACATTGCAAACCCTTTCTTTATGCAACTTGTAGTTCTACTGACAGCAGAAACTTCTAAATCTAATGCAGATTTCATCTAAAGTAACAGCTTTGGTTTGATACACCTTTACCCATCTGTTCAGAATAGATTTAGAAGTTTAGAGGTTTGGAAGGATTTAGTCTGCTAAGAAATTTTTCCATTCCTCTAAGTTTCTCTTGTTTATTCTGCATCTTTCTGTTGCGCTTGTTTATCTCAAGGAAAAGGCCAAGTTCAGACCTGTCTCAGACATTTCCATGAGGCATCAAAGGGGGCTTCTACAAATCCCGACCGTCTCGTGACAAATTTTAGTATTTCTGTGCTTAGTCTTCATATTCAAAATGGCTCTAAGAAGGGGGAAGGATCACTACCTTGCCAAGAGCTCTTGTCAGGAACTGGTGTTTTCTCTGTAGATTTGTGCTCTATGTGTCTACTGGGGAAGTAGAATCATGGTAGCATAATTAAGCTGCAGAAATTAACATCAGGAAGATTTAAAGTCTGGGCCCAAGGAGACCTGAAAGTTGAGGAGAAAAAATAAGCAGGTCTTATTTTCAGGTTCTGAAAGGATAAAGCTTGTAGTACTTCACCAGCGCGATTGCATGGTGTTTGTGCATCTGAATATGGCTTCTGTTAGAAAGAAAAATTGTAATGATTGTTGTGGGCTGGATTCATTAGAGGGATTAGCTTGTGTTTGGGCATATGTGTTTATGTAGCTGTACGTGTGATGTGTGTGTATAACTCTGTTCCCAAACAGAAGTGTTCAGTAGCTTTTAACTTTGGATTGTTAGACAGCATATCCCACCAACACAGCCTGGGGAGGGGGAAGCTGTTCTTCCCTATGTTCCTCGCTCTACATCGTATGACTGAATGATGTCTTTTAATTACTAATTACTCTTTCCATGCCTTATGCAGAAGCTGTGAATCTCTTTTTGTTCCAGATGATATCGAAGCAGTTCACGCTTTGACCCAGTTTCCTGAATATATGGTCTTGATTTTTTCTGATGCTGACTGAAGCTGTTATCTATGACATGATAACGTGTTTTTCATAGTTTGTAAACTTCCAGAATTTGTAACTTGCATGCTTTTACGTGAGACAGGACTGCAGATGGAATTTGTGAAAGAAAACCATCTGAGTAGTGATGTTTCAGAAACTCGGTGTATCGTGTTGCTCTTGTTTTGTTCCCAGTTTGCCTGTATTTACCTCAAGTTCCATTCTGCTTTCAATACAGTCTGAGGATGTGTAATCATTATTTGTGATAATGGTGACATCTGGGTCGTTTATTTAACATCAATCAGCTGTAGGACAGCTGAGCTTGGTGGGTAGTGCCAGTGCTTCACCAGGATAATTGCTGCGGGCAGCTCTCAACGCGGGGCCACCTCAGGAGTCATTCGGTCCAAATCTGACTCCCCTTTAAGGGTTCTCCCTCCTTGTTCTTCCATTTCTGCTTTGCAGAACATCTCCTCCTAAGCTGTGGTTTGCATTCTCAGTTTATCTTTGACAGAAGAACGGGGCCATAGCCATCTATTGAAGGATTGCTCCCTAGCGGCTTATCTAATAAAATGGGGTTTTTTTCTGGAAATGTCACATATAAATAAAGGCCAAAGATCATTCGGCATCGCTGCCAGACCCCCTCCATCATGCTACGCTTACTGTCACAAGACATTTAGTTTCATAAGAGAGCAGCTGTGCCAAGCGTTCCTAACAAAAAATGAGTACCAGTCAAAACTGCTTTGGCTTTGACTGCAAAACCTGCAATTCAGGCCAGGGTCATAAAAAGCTTGTAAATATGCATCAGAAGTCAGCAGCCGCTATTGCTCCCGTGCTGTCTGTGGAATAGGTGGGCTTTCCCTCGGGTTACCAGCGCTCTGCTTCATGTCACTCACCTTGCATTTGCCGGGGGTCCTGCATGGTGATTTCCTCTGTATTGGAAATCAGCATAAGGAGTTCTGCTACGGCCACAGACCCCTTTTCTAAAACAGGGGAAGGCCGGGAGGCTGCTACATCTAGGACACGGGGTTTTCTGTAACGAATGGAACAATTTCTTTGGAGGTTATTGGGTATTATGGGATTACAGAACACGACAATGTTGGCATCTTGATTTATCTTTCTATTTAAACCATGATGAGAGAATTTATTATAATGATCGAATCTAGTCAGTTTGCTTATATATTCTGTGACATATGGAAGCGCGTGTTATCTGGACTGGGGTAGGAAGGTGCGTCACTTTTGGATCCTTTTTGTTACCCTCCTGTATACTATATGCATCCTTATATGCATACTACATGTCAAGATGGCAGATGAATAATGTGTTCTTTAGCCTAACCGTATATTTGCTCTACCTAATTTCTCTTGCTCTTTCCAGGTCTTGAATTCCTTTCTCCCCTTGATTAGTAACCATGGTGCTTGTAATGTGCGGCAATTATAGATTGGAACATACCAGCATGGAGTAATTTATGCAAAAGTAATTACTTAAATGACTCTTCATTATATTGCAATCAAATCCTAGATGCTCGGGTATAGACGTTACATATCCGATCTCAGCACGCTACTTAAAGTCTTTGAGTCCAATTCTGAGATGATGTAAATCCGTGCAGCTCATCTACACAGCTCCAGTGCTTTGAGAAGGGCAGCACAGGCTAGTGAAAACTGATTTAAGGGTAGAAAAGAAAATAAATTGAACTTAAAAACTAACACAGAAAGGTAGATCTGAGTGAGGCTCAAGTATTCTGAGAACAGTAGTCTCCACAGTCTACCAACGCCAGCGACCGTATTCTTTCTTCTCTGAAAGACCTTTGAGATCATTTTCTGCATTGTTACTTTAGCCACTGAGTTAACCACAAAGTGGTGAGTGATGCTTGTGTCAATTTAAGCTATAGATGGTTTTTTTTGTTGTTGGGGGGAAAGGGGGAGGGTCTGAAGGGTGGAAGGAGGTGTTGCTGGCTGGCTCGCTGAAGACCATACCAGTGTGGTAGTCCCAGTTTTTCTCTGAGGAATTTTAGGCAAATCTGACAGTAGCTCCTTTGGAGGACAGCATTGTGGGATGTGTAACTGAGCGTTCAAAATGCCTTAATGAAATTAGCATGTCTGCTTCATGTTGCGGGGTAGTGATGAGCGTTTGTAGAGACAGTTGCTTTAATTCGAAGTATTAGAATTGATTGGGCTCTAATGTGGAAACTCAACCTCATTTCCTCTGTAAGTCAGAGTGAAATCTAAAAACACCCGAATCCTCTGATGATGCACAGAAAGGTTATTATCCACCACGAAGCCTTTGCGCAGGCACTCTTTCTGCGTTTTAGGCTACGTAGCTGTGTTTGCTGTGGTTTGAGTGAGTGCAAGGAAATCCCTTTTTGCTGATTCCGGTTTTCATTATATTCAGAGATTTGCATAGAACACATTTAGTTCAATCAAGTCTTACGGAAAGTAATTCCAGGAAAGTCTAAAAATCTCTCAGTTATGGTACTTAACGTGGTCAGCAGGAAATACCAGTGAGAATCCATCCATCTTTCTGGTTCAACTGCTTTGTCATTAGATAAACAGCATGGCATCTGTGTTTCACAAAAGTATTTCTTCCAGCAAGAAACTGTTTTCCTCTTTGTATGAAACAGTTCAGTGCTAAATGTCTTTATTTGTTGCAGTTCCACCTCCTTCTCGCCTTTCTATTTATTATGAGGCAAGGGCAAACCGATCTCAATTTGTGTGTGAAGAGGTGGTGCCACATGTGAAACATTTTCACGTATACCCTTGGCTAAGTTCGTTTATATTAAAACTGTTACTACTTTGGTTTCACGATTTGATTAGTCAGCTAGTCTGGGGGAGATTACTGAAGCTTTATTTACATCTGAACTTCACTTCTAACACATAGCTGCATCTTACTGTATGTGTAAATAATAAAATAATAAATTAGACCAGGTGCTGACAGAAATAAACTGTTCGTACAAGTTTATTTTTAATTCATATTTTGAGACTACTAAAACAGAGGTAAAAATGAGAGCTTTGAAGAGTCACTTGGCTTATTTCCCTTGCCCCTCTACTTTCAGAATGTTTTATATGTCAAATGTCTTATTTACATGAAGAACAGCAGTGTACAGTTTCCCCTTATTGAGACTTAAAGGCTTTTTGTTGTTGTTGTTTTGGGGTTTTTTTTGAGGTTTTTCATATAATATCAAAGGATTGGTTTGGTCAACAAGCTTTTGTTCTATGAAAACACTTTTAATTGCTAGAAAATGAACTAGTGACCTTCTGTTCATCACAGCAAGGACCTGTAGTCAGAACACGTTGTTGTACTCTGAAACACATTGTATGAAAATGGCATCATACACTGGCATGGATCTCGAACAGAATTTTGGCAAAGCGTTTAATGCTGGCTGGAGAGACAGTCGAGCTGCACTGGCGTAGTGCTACCGTTGGGACAATAATCCCAGACTTACATATTTCATTGCAAACCCATAGTTTTATATGAGGAAAGGACACTTGCTATTATTTTGCTATTATAAGTAGGTTTAGACTATCTGGTCTACAGAGATTTATTGAGGCTTTACTTAAATTTGGATGCAGAGATCCCAAGGTAGGTTACCCAGAACTGGTGAATGTAATGATTAGCTTGAATTGTAAACATCACGGATTTGTAATGCCTCAAGAAAAAAAGGAAAGGATGTGCGTCACGTATGTAACATTCGAAACGTGTTTCTTTTTTTCACAATACACAGTCAGACAATGTCAGACTCCACACGTTTAATTTAGATAAAGGGCTGTCTTCCTGGCTAAAATCCTACCCTCATGCAGTGCATTGATCAACTTAAATTGCCATGCACAGAAAAGCATTAAAAAACACCAGCTCTACAACAGGTATATGTTCCCATACAACTGTAGTTGGTGAGAAGTGGTGATGCAGGAAAGCAGACCGCAGTGGCCCGGCTGGTTTTCTCAGCCATTCCTTTCTTAAATAGACATCATCAAAGCCAGAGTGTCCCCTTCCCTTCTCTTTTCTTTTCTGGATTACCAATTTTGCTAAAAGGAACAAATTTGTTTGAAAAACAAAAACTACCTTAAAAGAGGAAATATTATATAGGTTATTTTGAAACTTGAAACTGAATTAGAAATACATAAAACATGAAAATTAGTGCTTTGAAATGTGTGCCTGGGGTCAAACTTGATGGTATTGAAAAAGTATATATTTAGCTTTAATTGGGTTCCAGCTGAGCCCGGTGGTGGAGAGGCAGAATGGGGGCAGAAAATGGTGTGCTTTTGTTAAAGGTGACGTAAAAATGTAGCCACTTCACCGTGTCTGTTTTGGATATGGGCCTTCTAGATTTTTGATGGCCCAGCCTCTAATTTCTCTGTGATGCTCCAGTCTAGTAAGTCAGATTTATGTAAATTCTTAATGAAATTAGTGAAGGGATTTATCTTGGTCCTATTTGTATTCCTTTATGTCCAGATACTCAAGGGAGTGTATGAATCGGTGTTTCAGATCTGCTGTGTCACCATTAGTCCTGTTTATTTCACAGGCATGATGAAGGTATTTAAGTCTACAGTAATAAAAATAACGCTATATATTTAGAACCAGTGACTTTTTACTGATGGTAAAATGTACAAGTAAAGAGACCTTCTGTCCTTACGAGGAGAATCTGAGCTGAAGATTTGTTTGTGAAGTTTGTCATTTTGGTTTTTCATCTCTAGTTTAAAAATGTTCTCTTTCTGGACTCTTTCTTTTTAATCTCGGCAAGAAATAAATCACTTTTTCTTGGGTAAGTATATAATTGTGTCTTGTACTGGAGCCTTCAGGGGTTTCATTTATATGCTTATGGAAAGTGTCTGTCATTAATTTACCCAAGATCACCTTTGGCTAACAAAGAGAGAGATAGTGGATGTTTCATTAAGAAAAGCCCAAGAGTCTGTGTGGAGGATGGGAATGAAAAAACCAACAAACGGCACGAGCTCCTTTGTTCTGTATTGTATCAGTTGAGTGGTTACTGTCGGAAGTCACCAGATGGAGTTGGAAAGAGCATTGAATTTCCATTCTTTTTTAGAGAGGAAAAGGAGAGGGAAAGATAATCTTCCATGTTATTGTGAGTAGTCGTTAGTTAAGATAAATTTTGTACTAAGGAATGCATATACGAGTGATGTGGTTTGAGTACTTTCAACATTGGTGAGAAAGACTATCTGAAATCTGTAACTAATTAAAACTGCATAATTTAATAATTAGATTTAATTACAGAAAATTGTATCCAGTTTTGACAACCTGTAAAACAAAGTTCTCCCAAATTACCATTTTTGTATTTCTATATTTCAGTTGACAAACTGGCAAATTGACTACAGAAATACTTTGCATTGACATTAGAAACCAATTAAACACTACCAATAATTTCACAGTAAAGAACATATATATTTGATAAACTGCCAAATTATAGCACTTAGGCCAAGATTTACATGCATCCATTGATTCTGAGAGTAAGAAACTGAATTACTTTTTGGATCTGCCCCATAGTTCTTTGCCTTGAAAGTTGTACAGAATTAGCATTTATTTTTCTTTTTCTTAGTAAATAGGTTGTGTTAAAGTGTTGAGGTCTTGAAAGGTCTCCTGAGATCAGGTTTTATTCCATAAGTGGTAAATTAATTTTGAAGTGGTAGGATTTCAGGTATTATCACAGTAACATATCCTTGTCCCAGAGGACCCACACTTGTTATGTTATAATGATCCACTTTAGGTATTTTTCATAATCTTTGTTATCTACAGATACGGTGTCTGCTTAGCCTTCTACCATAGCAATGTGAAATCTACAGAGACAGCAAAAATGAGAAAATATTTGAATGTATTTATCAACATTGACACTAATAATGCAGTTCACCGAGTTATTCTCTGTAGCCCTCAGCTTCACCAAGATTACTAAGACCCGCCTTTTTTCCTGTTTTGGAACGTATGAGAAATGCACAAAGCTCTTGAGGATTTGGAGTTACTCCAGGGATAACAATTATTTCTTGAAAATGTGATTCTGCTTATTTCACTTTTAAATGCTTCATTGCATGACTGCAGAAAGGATTACTCTAATTTGCTCCTTGAAGCTGTGTGTCCTATCAACCAAGGTATCAGAAGAAGATCTGATGCTTCAGAACTGTTCAGTCCTTAAATGATAGATATTGCAAAAAAAAAAAAAGCTTCTTCCAGTAGAAGTCTCAGATCACAGTATTTTTTTTGTTTTGCTGATAAACACAATTTCTGGGGCTGGGACCACGGTAGGCAGTGTGGCAAGGGTGTTAGAAGCTCTAGAAGAGCCAAGTAACAGTCATCTTGGCATAAGAAATAAGCTATCGAAGGGGGAGTGTTAAGGCTGGGGCTCTTTGTTTTCAAGAAGAAAATGCTTTGGTGAGGGTATGACAGATGAACAAAATCATAAAGTAGAACAGGGCTGCATACGCGAAAACTATGGGAAATTCATTTACTTTGTAGAAGAGAAAGTACTTTTGTTTGTTTGTTTGTTTTTTAACAGTGGTATTGAATTTCTGGAATTTGTTGCCAGAGCAGAAAATGAAGACAGATAAGAGTGGGAGGTTCACAGAGGATTAGTCAAACCTGTGGGCAGCAAGTTCATAGTAGACATCGTGGGGAAGCGGTAGGGAAGCCTTTTCCATCCAATATTCCTGGGTGAGTGACAGGAGTTGCCTGGGAAGGGGGAGTGGGAATGGACAGACCGCAGATACCTGCTCCGAAAGAGCTTTTCCTGCTGCCACAGTCAGAGGGACAGTGCAGACTGGCATACTCCGTTTCATGTGGCGTAGAGAAATCGTTGATCAAAAGAGCTGGCCCGGGAAGACATTCCTTACACTCTTAAGTAAATCTGCATTTTAAAAAATATCCAAAAAGTGTAGTAGGAGTTGCTGAACTTGAAGCATGATTTATTTGGGCTGTTTGTCTGTCTCGTGGTTTTCTTTTGCCATTATCACTTTTAGCATGTGTTCTCTTACACGTACAGCAAGAGGGCTTCGTGCCTTCTCTCACTTTCCCCCCACTGTTCCCCTGTGTATGCTTACATTTGCCAAGAGGGCATAGGGAGAAGAGTTGTGGTACTGAGTTAAGCACTTGCTCACTGAAGTTTTCTGACTCAGAACTAATGTGAGAAGCAAGTTTTGTAGCGTATCCTTTGTGGAGGTGGGCGAATACTGTGTACGTGTTCCCAGGATGCTAGCGTAGACGGATGTTCTTGTGGACTAGAATGCTAAACTTCTTCCTTCAAAGAGTATGCAGGGACAGAGGCATGCTTTAGGTACCGCAGGCACACCCAAAGATTTTGTCAGGAACCTGAAAACATCACCAAGTTCGTAAATAAGCATGGTATTAGTATTCCCTCTGTCCAGTCTAACCAGGATACTTCATGCATACTGATAATCTGTGCAAGAAATTGTTAGGCTTGTGGTACAGAGAAAGACAGACATCAGTAAGTATAAGATTTTTTTTTTTTTCTTGTGTGGGATATTGCTTAAGGAGCAGGACACCAGAGGTTTCTGTGACCTCTAATGCTGTCACCCCGGAAATGACATAGTCTCACCATAGCTTCTCTATTTTTGCCTCCTTGATCCCCAAATGTCCATCAAGGACAGAACAAATTGAATATAAAGATTGCATACTGTCAGTATAACATAGTGGCGTAAGTACAACTTACCTAGTTTTGGGGGGATAAGCGGTGTTGACTTGGTGTAGGAGTTTTGTGAAACACCCTAATCCAGTTCATCTCTGAGCCTCTCTAGAGAGATTAAAATATCCCATTACCTTTACATGCTCCCTTTTGTTTGGATTAAAGTCACGTTTCTCCAGTGGGAAAGAATGGTGCCATGTCATTCATGCTGACATGACCGGCAATGTGATGCCCAAATAAACCAAGCAGAAAATACTCAGTGCTCTGTAAATGAGCTCTGTATAGACGTTTTTTTCCTAAGCAAGTAAAATCCTACTTAAAATGCATTTAGAGGAAATTAAAATAGGATTTAATCCAGAGCTCACTAAATTTAATAGAAGAGTTTGTGCTTACTGCAGTTCTGTGTGGTGATGAATACATTCAGAGAAACTATGATCTGCTTACAAATATTTTCCTAAGGAGATGAATAATACGCATTTGCTTTGAATTATTCACTCTGACCCCAGACTGGGTGATTCTCACAAAACTGTGCATAAAAATCATTGGTAGATCCTGAAGGCAGATTTTACTGAGAGCTTTCTGGAGAGCTGTTTTGAATTCATAAATCTTCCTGTAGAGATCAGCTCTTGCATACCTTCCCTGACAAGCTAGAAAGCTTTGACAATAGTCAGAACTTATTAAGGGCATAATTGCTGATGAATGGCAAGACATTTCACTTATAATTCAAAGTATGCCTTGTACGTCAGCCTGAATATTTTAACTGTTATGTAGAATTTAATAGAGAATTAAATCCCTCCTGTCAGATTCTAGAGAATCGTAAAAAGAATCTGTAAAAAGTTTGTCACCATTTAATCAATCGCTTCTGGTATCTGTAAAACCTTTTTTGCCCTTCCACAGAGCCCTACTGTTACATTATAGGACTATTTCATATGGTATTCATCAGCTAAATTTCAAGGAAATGTTTGTTAATATAACACAAAATGGACTGCTGAAAAAAAGCGAAACTAAGGTATACAAATAGGAACATTTCACGTGCTTTAAAAAGTGGGGCTCAGTTGTTGTTTCTTTTAATGGATGAATGGCAGTAAATTTTGGCTGAATTTCTAGGCAGCATCAATCATTTTTAGAAACAATTATGTTTACTTCATAAGTAAATGACTTGGGAGAAGGACATATTGCAAAAAGATTGTGCCAGTGGCAAACCCAAACTTTGGCTGATGCTGATAACTCAGACTGTGTGTTGTGTCCTTAAATACAGTATGTTTCTAGTCCTTTCTGTAGAAAGCAGAACTGGATTATTTTAGTGGTTTAGAGACAGAAAAATGTAAAGGGTAATACAACTGAGACCCAAAAGTAATAATGCACACACTGCAACAGGAAAAGGGTGAGTAAGGCAGACTTTAACTTAAGAAAATTATTTGTAGGTAACGCGGTCCACATAGAATGCTACATGGCAGCATTAAAATTTGTAAATAGATGATCATGCTTATAATTAATTTTAAATTATTTTGGCACAAATTGTAGAAAGAATAAAGTTGCATTTGGAGTAATTTGTGCACTTCCAGTGACCTTCTAATAAGAAGGACATTGCTGAGATGAAGCTGCAGCAGAGACCTCTAATTTACAGTCTGCAAGATTTGAGAGATTAGCCAGACTTGATCTGTGAAGCTCTAGGGGAACTAGAATGAGTGGGATATCATCAAGGTATATAAAACCCTGGGAGAGAGGGGACAGGTTTGATGCTAATATGCTATTATTAGAGATAAGTAATTTAAACTACCAAGATATCTAAAAATTTGTGGAGTGAGAAGAAATTAATTCAGAAGAAATTGAATCACTTTCTCTATGCAGAGAGTAGGTGAAAAACAGACCCAATGTTCTGAGTCAGCATTCAGTAAATTGGTCCAGGAGGAAGCCGAGCAGGATTTTGAAAACGTTAGCTCATGGGCAAATTTGGTCTTGTACAACGTTTACTGCTTAGGAAGGTTTCTTAAAACTAGAGCTGACGGCTAATGGTCACCTTTCAACAACCGACCGAAACAGCAGTTTGTCTTTACTCTTACTTGGGGGTGAGGGGCATAGACCCGCTTATCTAAATACCTTTTCTTTCCCAGCTGAGCCAAAACTCTTTTTTTTTTTCCCCTTCAAAAACGGTGACGGAGGGGGAGAGCCTGCATGCCTGAATGGGCTGCAGCAGTCATTAGTCCGTTTGCTGTTCCCGGCTATGTCTGTTGAAGACATCTTTCTGTCAGTGGAAAACAGTGGGTCAAAACACCCCCAGACAGATTATTTTCTTCTGTTGGAAAATATGTGAAACGGCGAGAGACTCTGCCATGGGTTCTTAGAGATCACAGTGCCATAAAGGGCACCCCCGCGCAGAGCAGTCAACGTTTCCGTCTGCCGTTCCCAACTGTTAAAAAAATGGAGGTGTACAAAGACAATGAATTCTCTAGGTGCTGTTAGCAGGTAATAAAAGGGGCAGTAACGCCGTTACTGGAGGTGCTGCTTTGTCAGAAAGAGCTGTTCTCTCAAATGGGTCTGCTCTGCAGATCCTGGGGGTGATTGATCTCTAATTTGGTTGGCCAAATAGTGATTGGCATGGGAGAGGGAACGGACGCATCAAGGAGTCACCTGCTCTCCTAGACAGCTACAGAGAGATAATAATGAAATGTCTTTGGCTTCGGCATCATTGCACTTATCTTTGAGATCCCTTTCAGCATTTATCAATTTTATGGCAGCTGCAGGCTTTTTTCTGCTTTTTGTCAGGCCTCGTTCATTTGTATTATTTTTTCTCATTGGAGAGCTGTATAATTTTTCCCAAAGCAGAGCTATGCGTCTTCTAGCGCTAATAAAATTCCTGTCTCTTTTCATTGCAACTTGCCTCCAGAGCAGGGCCTTCTGGCATACTCTGCAGCACAGGAGATAAAATAATCAATAAGCCTGGATCTGAAAATGAAATGCAACATTTGTTTTGTTACTGAGCTCTACATGGCCTAAACCAGATGGCTTTGTGATGATGCTTTTAGTATGCTCATAAGGATTTTTGACTCGTGTATGATTTTTATTTTGAAAATATAAATTGAATGAATGGCTACTAGCACAATGACTTGACATCTATTATCCCCCTTCACACATCAAGAACTGTAAGCGATGTAGAATTAGAGCAATGCTTAATAGAACTCTTGAAATTAAATGGAACTGTAGTGTATTGAGTGCATAAAGCTTTCCCGCTATTTTTTGTTGAAAAATATTTTAGTCTGTCATTGCTTGTACGGCTGCTTGCATATGTTGGTCTGTGCTTCCCAGCTTATAGGGTGGCAGATAGTAAATGTATATGCATCAATATGGTTAGTAAACATTATTTATCTGATGGTGGCAGGCGTGAGACAAAACAACGTTTTTATGTGTATTTAGCTTTTCTATATTCCTCTGATTAATTTTTTTTGCCAGAATATATTAGAATTCGGTTTCCGTCGGATACAGTGTGGTAGTTTAAAAATAATAAGACTGAGCACCTTCGTACTGCTGCTTAACCAAAGTGATGTTTGACTACATATGAGATATCCCTTGTCTGGGTTCAGATTCACTCCATTATTCCTGGGCATTCGGGGAAAGCGACATTGTTACGGCAGTCTTCCAGATAACGTCATTTTTAAGGTGGGTAAGAGGGACAGCCAGAACACTTTAGTGAGTGCTTTTTGATATTCTCAATCGGTACAAAATGATATCCAGGAAGAACATCCCGCTCCTACATCCATGTAGAACTGCAGTCCAGTCTCGATGTCTCTTGCTCGGCCTTAGGGCAGCACTTGGCTGTGATGCCATGAGCACGGGCCGATGGCCATTGCCCCCTTGTGAGGGGGGCGCTGGCAGAAATGGAGTAACTGATACCCGTGGGCTTAGACAGTCCGAGCGGATCTGAAGCTCTTCTGTTGCCTGAGAGTTGTCTCAAAAACCCTCGCAATATCGCCAGTACACCTCAGGACTCAGTAATAGCTTAAATGCACATGAAGAATTCATAACTTCTTTGAAATCAATGTGCTCTTGTCGCAGACAGTTATTATGGCCAAATAAAAATATACTATCAGCAGTCTGTAAAATAGTTACTATACATAGGCTTCAAAGCATTTCAATCACTCAGCTAGTGAAAATTTGTGGTATTAATAAATGTCAAGGATTCAAATGTATTGTTCAAGATTTTTGTAAACTTTGACAGAGGCAGAGAAACTTCATTTGCCATTTACTTAGGATTAGAACGACTTCATTTTAGTTGAATATAAGTGAAACAATTGGTGCAGAATACTCCTAAAACTAACGATCTTCTGAAGATGAAAGATATTTTATAAAGCCATGGGTCATCTGATCAGTCTGTTACCTTCAGGAAGCCGTGGAAGCGCTCCGGTTGCATCCATTGCCAAGGGTTTCGTTTCCCCGAGAGAAAAAAGATGCTCTAATTGCAAGCTGTGGGAGATAATGAGTGCTCTAGCATTTGGCCAGAGACCAAAAGCGCTACTGATTTGGGATGGATATTCCTTCTAGAGGCACCCAAAAGCGGCAAAAACCCACTTTGAAATGGTTGCATACCTGCTTTTTGAAAAACGAGTAGTCTCAACCGTGGTCAGTGAGATCATGGGAGGCCTGGGAGAAGGAAGGGGGAGATTTGCATCAGGCTAGTCACATTTGAGTATTTAGGGATATGTTTTTTGAATTTTTTTTTAACTTCCCCTCAACCCAAACATAAAATCTAGAGTGTAGACTGACAGTGCAGACAGTATGCCTTAGAGGTTTAAATAAAAAGAAAACACAAAAGGGATGGAGAGAGTTTGTAGTGAAAGATACATGTGTGTTATTCCCAATTTGTAAGAATGGTCAACCTTTTTGTGTCCTGAAGAAGCAGTTCTTACTATCGCCTACTGCGCCGCTAAACTGAGCCGTCTCAGGGAATTACAGTGGAATGGATTAATTTATGGCAGGGATGGGAAGAAACCACTCAGAAAACAAAGGCATCTCATTGAAACATATTATGTTTTCTTTAAGAGTTCAGATGAACATTAAAGAGGCTTTTATCATAATCATTTCATTGTGAAATTTAATTTTCATGCTCAGTGCACTAAAATGTCTTTGATAGGGAGGGGTTTTGTTTAGTTTTGTTTTGCTGCTGAAACATTTCCTAAATATCATCTTTTTTTTTTTTTTTTTGGTTGCTCCTTCATCTCACTGATGTAGAGATCTTGTCTGCTGATAGTAATTCATCTTTTAGGCACTCCATAGGTCACTAACATTCATTTTTGTTACCAGTAAAGAATGCATATAGAGCCAGAAGTAGTTTGCGTATCTATGGTAATAGCATTGCCTGTTCAGAACTGTGTTTCCTGACTTGATCGTTTCTCAAACATAATATTTTAAACTGCCATAAACCATTATCAGAGTGGCACTTGAAAATATCTTGATGGTTCTGCCATTTGCTATAACCTCACAAGATCATAGAAAAACTGGGAGTTAGGCTGTTTAATAGAATAAACACAATAAAACAAATTGTAGGTTCCACTGACATCCACTGGAGCAATGTTGGAAATGCACATCCTTTCTGATTCAGTGGAGGCGGTTGAGACTCGTGGATTCGTGTGTGCAAGATGATGAATAACGTTCATAGTTCTGCTCACTTTAAAGACTTATAAGAAAAAAAGAAACGAAAATTTACGTACAACGGAGATTTTAGCAGTACTCTCAATGGGTTACCCTTGCCATTCTCATTTCTCTGTCCAGCAGAGGCTGTGGAGACTTTCACTGGCTGCATGAATACAAGATATAAAGCTTTACTTTCTTTCCAGCAAAAGCTTAGGAAAGCATAGGTCTAAATGGTTCATTATATTTGGGTTTAAGATTTCTAAAACCGGAAGATTTGTTTCCATTGCAATAAGAACAGCTCTTTGATTACATAGTGGAACTCTGTAATTATGAATGCCAGATCTCCGCTGCTAAAAATTGTAGTCTTGATTTAAAAGAGCTAAAATTTCAGACACTGAACATCTTACCAACCTTTAAAATGACAGCTGTCCTCTTTCATTATCACCCTTGGGCAAACCCCAAGGCCAAGGTCACCTCCTGGGAACTGGGGGGAAAAATTATTAGCAGAGCAATAGCTTTGCAACTGGTTGCTAACCTAGTCATCGAGATGTTCTGCCGTCTTTCTTTTCGTACCACTTCAACTCTTAGTGCTCACCTGACTTGCTAGCTATGAAACAGCATTCCTTGGCAAGCATATATTTTCCTGCCATTTTTTTCTTTAGTTTTATTCATATCTGTGTACTGAGCCAATTCAAGTATCAGTGGAAATGATTTCTGGTGTTGAATGTGGGCATCATTGTTGATCTGGTTGTACAACAGAGGACGAAGCCTTCACAGTAACACCCAATCTCTCTGCTGGTCTTTAAACCTCTTAGCTAATCTTTGTAAGGGCATGCAGTTCTTTAGGTTCATCATTTCAGGGAATATTGGTGTGTCTCCAGAAAGGCTGATTGCAATCTTTAAGTACAGTGATGGCCATTCTTCACTGGCATCTCCATCTCACAGAAATCTTCTGGAGTTATTGGCAAAGATAAAAATTAGTCTAGAAGGATTTAGAGCTGCTTTGTCTGCCTTTGTCAGATAGAGTGACTTAACAAAGTGCACCTATAAGAGAATGTCTTTGGCATTCTTGTGGCGTTGGTAATCTCTTGCCAGTAAGAGAAAAGGTATTTCTTCAGTTATCCATCACAAAATCGATGTACAGCCACAGCCTTGCCAATGTGGATCCATGCTGTACACTTGCTGTGAGTTCCAGCCTTGGGAATTTAGTTATCGATGTCACGTCGTTATGGAGCTCTTTTATCAATAATGCATCTGCCAAGAGATATTAAGTCATTATGTTAGATCCTATAAACTTGCTGAAAAAAATTTAAAAATAAAAAATTCAGGGCCTGATGAATGTCCATGTAGAGTGCTTTTTGTTGTTGTTTGTGTTTTTTGGTTTTTTTTTTTTTTGTTGGTTGGTTTTTAGTACAATTGCCTGAAGACTTGGAAGACTTGATTATTGATTGACTGGATAATCTGTCCTTTGCAGCCTTCCTCTTCTCCCCTCCTCCTCCCCCCAATCCATTTCTGGTTTCATACATTAACATACAAGAAAATACCTTTCTAGAGTAATCATGCTTTTGAAGATAGAATAACAACCTCCTCCTGGTTATTATTTCTGATGGAATTGTGGTAGATGGTCTGAAAAACTCTGCAGCTATGGGAGAAAGCATTTGTTCCTGTCTTCAGCTCATCAAGGCTGCTGTTATAAAAAATGTTTTCTAAGAGTCTAGCTTATAGAATGTCAACAAGATCTTTGGATAAATGAAGATGAAACTGCCTTGCCTTATCTAAGTTATACTTCAGGCCGAACAAAGGCAGTGAAGAATGTACAACTGCGCACCATCCTTAAATTGTCTTTTTATTTATGCTGCTGATGCTGCACTATTGTGCTAATGCTGCTGTCTTGATACTTTATCTTCCGCTGCAGAGGCCATAGAGTTAAAAACCAAACCAAACCAAAAAAATGAGGGAGATAGTTCTTTTCAACAAATGATTCCAAACTACCTTCCTATTCCTATCTCTGAAATTTCCTGCATCATGACAGAAAATTTTTTCTGAACCAAATCCACTCAGTCTTTTATTCTCAACAAATACCTTGGAAGAGATGCTAATGCATATCTAATTAATTACTCTCTTAACTAATTGACTTTGAAAAGTTGAAAATCAGTTTTTCATAAACATTTGCAAACTATGGGCGAGAGCAACTGTACTATAACTGTAAAGAAACAGAGTAGCTTGGTGCATAATTTTACAAACACATGTAAACCTGCAGAAGCATATCAAAATAAACAGGTTTCTCAGGACAGATTCTGCATTGGAGAAGCAGACTTACTGCCAGTGTTTTCAGCCCATCGACACAAGGGATGATTTTTCTCAGGTTCTGCGCCAGGACTTGGGCTGTATGTTGTGTATTATATAGGGGGGACGATTTCTTTTAGGGTTGCCCAAACTTTCTTAATATTTAGCTTTGGATTAAATTCCAATGGAATACCGTTTTGATTTTTTGTTCCTCTTGCCATAAGCTAATCAAATACCTAAACATTCAAAACAGAAGAAAACCAAAACCACATAAGCTTATAACTACCTCAACAATTATCTGAAAACCAAAAAAAAAAACTTTAAAAAAGGAGGAGGGAGTGTAAAATTGGTGGCTTAATGATTGATTTCACAGTTGCTTCTTAATTTTATCTTGGAATACTGTTATTGGGGAGCAGTGGGGAATGGATGACTAAAACAAGAAACAATGAATTCATGGGCTTTTCCTCATAGACATGCAGCCGCTTCTTGGCTGAAGCACAAAAAGCTGTGTGTTAATAGTTTATAGCAACAATGTAAGGTTGGAAATAAGGAATAATATCATGCCTAATGAAAACTGCCAATGCAATTTATGCAGGTAGGCTGCAATTACTCAAATTGGAATATAGCCAGGCATGAAAGCATCATGCATTCTCTTTCAGAAAATGCAATGGCTACTTATGATAACAAGCAGGATTTTTTTTTTTTTTTCAATGTATTTGCACATCCAAACCCTAGTACTTTACATGCAAATGTAAGGGATTTGTATATTGCTGCCTCAAACATTGATGTATTTTTGTGCTTTTAACATATTTAAGCAGAAGAGCTAGTCAGCTATCCCCCTGAATCTAAAACAAACAAACAAAACCCCCAAAAAACCCAAAACAAGAAAAAAGAACCCTCCCAAACCAAACCAAAACAACCCGAAACAAACAACAAAAAACCCACCCGCTTCCTGTGATATACTGTTCTAATGTTGTGTTTCTCAAAGTCTTAGAAGGATTTATATAGCTTGGGCACATTTTAAATACATGGCTTACCTGATTTTACTTTTTAAAAGGCATTGTTGTGGGAGTATGTTCCGATTAAAAAGAGAATGTTTGTTTCATAGCTCAGTCTTGTTGCAAATTTTTATGAAAAACCCAAACAGTATATAAACATTGACTAAATTGTTCTAGGACAGCATTTTTCTGAAAGTTGCTGTATTTTATGTAGAAGACTATGATAATGTAGTAGTCATTTGAGGCTGAATTTAGAATTGGTATTGAAAGTGATGTGGTTCTAGACTCTCCGCTTTTCTCATGTGTGCTTTATCTATGTGTGTTAGTCATTTCTGCTGGCTGGATTTTTTTCATGCGCTTCGTCTATGGTCCACCCTGTACTACCAGCCTGGGCAAGGGGATCAGATAACCTGTATCATTAACAAGTGAATGTGAACCTGCAGCCCAAATTGATTTCACATATGATTGAGGGCTGGAAAAAACACATAAATCGTATCTTTTCAGATTTTTTTTTATGTGGACTTGTTTAGGCTTGCTTAGATCCATTTCTGATTATTGCTCCATGAACAAGTGTTAGTCCTGGTTTATAAAAATAAAATATATTCTGCAACCTTGGGCTTTCTTTGAAGTTTAATTGAAGCCAGTGGGACCTATATATTCTTGCCTTACAAAAGCGTGTTCCTAATGTGTTTCTACACCAACACAGATTCTGAGGGTGCAGTTTCAGTTAGTTTGTACGTTCTTTCAGGCATGTAACTAGTATGCCTAGCAGAAACAGGCTGAACTTCTTTCGTTGTTTAGTAAAGGTTTACTTTGGGTTAGTTTAACTGAACTTGAGAGGTTGATGGTTAAATGGCACTTTGGCGAAATGACATATAAAAATAAATCATTATGAAGTAAGCTTAAATTGTCCTTAACTGTGGATCTTTAATCCTGCTACAGAAGACTAATTAGCGCTAATGCATATTTTGGAACTTTTCAAACGGTGGTTTTCCCCTAATCATCATACATTAGAAGGTTAACATTCAACTGGCATCATTTTATGGAACTGAAAGATAATATGGCAAATGTACATTTTGAATTGTCTCTATAACATCTATTCATCATATCATTCAGATGTCGACACCTTCTTTCTGAAACTAATCAAGGTGATTTCATTAGCGGTCCTTACTTCTGGAAGAAAAAAGGGAGGAAAAAAAAAAAAAAAAAAAAGAAATCATTTGTCTTAAGTCGACGTTTGAGCCTTACCGCAGTCCTCAGATCTTGCCGTTATTGTTGTCCTTACTTTTAGTGCTAAAGACTGCAGCAGACGGACTATGTCGCTGAAGCCAAACGAGACAAATCTTAGGTGTTTCAAGTAAGCAACCAACCCGACTGTCTTCTGTGGCCAACCCTTTGCAGCTGCCAGTGTCCTGTGCAGCAGTGGAGGACAGCTTTTCCAGGGAGACCGTAGGCGTCTCTGCCCGTGTCCGCAGGAAGAGAAAGCCCTATTTGTCTCACCTCTAGTACTTTTCAGTCCTCCGCTTTCCGCTCTTTTCCAGTTTGACGGTCCTGTCCTACTGCAGGTCAGGAGCAGACCCTCACCCTTTCCTTTCCCTTTCTATGCTAGAAAGACATGGATGTATAAAAGCTGCCTTAATAGGAGAAATAAGCAGCAGGGCAGGCAGAAAGAGCGTTGATGTAGACAAAGGTGTAAAGTACGCCGACACTGCGTCCCTGGGCACTGAGTCCACCCACCGACGTGAATAGCCATCGTGCGTTCCAGTGGGTTCACTTTGTCTCCTAAAATCAGGGCGCTGAGCAAAAACACCCATTGGGAATGGCCCCTGGAACTTCTAAACCTCTGCACAATGACTGGGGATCGCTGCGAGCTGGCACGGGGACTGTTCCAGCTCCTAGTGTGGGCACAACCGAGAGAAGGAGGAGGTGTAACACAAAGGGGACCGGTGAAAAAGAGAAAGGGGAAGACATCTCGCGGGAGCGCAGATTAGAAGGGAAGACGACTTTCACAGGTAGTGGGATAGTGGCATTTTTCATTATCCAGACCTTTCCCAAACTAGTCTACAAGATGTTTTGCTCCCCAAATCGCCCCCCTGGTGTCAGTGACCATTTGAATAATCCGCTGAATTCAACAAAGCAAGCCTCCTGAAAATTTCCTCCCATACTGTTGGGATAACAGTTTGTTTGCTTCATTGTAGTTATGTAAGGTATGTTTCAAACTTTTAAATAATATTTTCCTGAAAAAGATAACAATTTCTTTTTTTGTATTGAAGCACATTTTATTGTTTGACTGTCTAGTTCTCGTTTAAATCAAAAGGAATTAGGTATCTAAGCACTTTTGAAGATTTGGACCTATACCTAGAAAGATTATTGAAAAATGTAGGGCTCTGTGGTACCTCAATATAGTGGAAGACAGAAATAAGAGAAATGCTTCTAAAAAAAAAAATAAATGCTATGTTGGTATATACCTAGTTGTAAAGAGGATGGCAAGGTTTTGGTGCATTCTTTAGAATATACTTTTACTTCATTTTAAATGTATTTTCCAAATACTGAAAATGTATAGGCTGGGTAATTAATTTGCATCAGATGAGCATTTTCAGAAATTAGTATTTGGCCAACAAATGTCTACTTGCAAATATCTATTTAAACCTTTTCTTTTGCTGAACACGCACTGACTTTGCTGTAGATTAGATAATTATCTTTCATTGGTCTTACATTAAAGTCAGCTAAGCCTCATTCAGCTTTTTGACTTCTGAGTCTTGTAATTACGTTTTTAATAAAATATTAATAGAAGACAGAAAACCTGAAAATTTCTTGGCTTCAGGAGTTGTAGAGTGACAAATTAGCAGAAAGAGCTGAGGAGACTGAAAGCTGTACCCACATCTTTACTGTTATTGATGGAAGTATCATGGGGGAATTGAGGTCATGACACTGCTAGAGCTCCACACGTATAGCGAGACTGACAGGTCTAAAGACTTTCATCTTCTGTCTGATATCCTTATGTTCTTCTAAATACTGTAAGCATATAACGCAATGTATTTTTTCCTCCCTAAAATTAGTATCTAGAATAAATTTCTAATTATTTTCCTTTTAGTCTTTTTTTTTGATGAACATTAGTCTTCCATGGTAAACATTTTATCAAAAGAATGTGTAAGAGTTGGAGGGAATTTGTTGGTGAAAAATAAATTTTAAAAAGGATAATGATAACATTTAAAAGAAAATTTATGGAGGAATAGCAGTGAAAGTTACTGGAATTGTGAAAAACTGTTGTGAGATAATATTCCAGTGCTCTAAAGAGAGCAGTCTAAATAAAAACTAGAGTGGGATAGAAATGAAAAGCAAAGAAGTCATTTGTCCAGAGGTTCGGGAGAAGCTGTTATTTTCCAACTTAACTTCCTTTTTTCCAATCAGTTTTCTTATGCACAGACCTTTTTGTCTATTCTGCTCATTTTACTTAGAAAAAGATTCTTGATTAGTGTGTAGAAAACACAGAGGCTTTCATTTATGAATTAAAGCTCGTGGTGAAGGCAATTACATAGCAAACTTGTATGACCCTGTGCCAATATACTGGACTACAGGAACCCCCTTTGCTTCTTGGTCATTGTCTAAAAACTCATGGCCTTTGGTGTTGCCTTGTTTATGTGCTTGGAAGCCGTAGTAAGAGGTCTTCAACCGCTTCCAACCACAGGTAGCTCCTCTGGCAAATTGCTGCTGTATTACTGGGTACTGTTGAATCTTTGTTTTAGAAAACCTAAGAAAAAGGGATACAACAGAAGGAGGGACTTGAATCCAGGTTATGCACGTACTTACCTGTTGTGGCAAATCGGATCCATTAGGGCAACAGTAATACAGTTTATGCAGTGTGTTTGGGGTTCACAGTATGGCAACGCACAAGTTTCAGTCCTGAAAAAGCATGTCATCTCTATTATTCTCTAATGTTTCTGTGCAGAAAAATTCTTCTGCCAGGGATTGTTTATCCGTAAAGGTAAATCTTTGTAACCACTTGAAATTATGGTCAATGGACACTCTAGATGCCGCTGTATTTTATCTTAATGCTTGTGCTATAGGTGCATCAATGACACTTCTTTCAGACACTGATTTTAAAGTATTTTAATAGTCCTTTGGAGCGGAAGCAAGAGAGAGTTCACAACTGTTTCTAAATCCTAGATTTTTTCCCTTCATAAATCAGTAGTCAGACATTGAAAGAGCTGGAAAGCGTTGCTAGCCAAGGCCAATAAAAGCAAGGTAGCTCCAACTAACGAGGAAAAGGTTGCAAATATATTTCTGTAAAGTAGTAATCTGTAGTTGTGCTTCAGGTATGGGCGCAGACAGAGGAAGAAAATCGATTGTGGAAGTTCTGTAACTGTAACTGACCTGACGTGTGAATGTAACGTACCTCCCCAAGCAGCGGTTAATGTAGCAATTACAGCCCGGGGAATTCTTCAGGTGGTTGGAAGAAATACCTTAAAAGCATTCTGTATGGGCTGCCACGTAAACAACACTAGTGGTAAACCAGTGGTAAACAAAACAACAACAGGAACATTAGTAGCGGAGCATACTCTGAGATGTTTTGTAGCACTGTGGGATTTACTAGAGATTTTGGGAGGCCTGACTGTAGCCTAGTCCTGTCTGCCACATGTGGTATAGTTCTAGTCCTTGTTGGTTACGGCATACGTGTAAAATTAGTTATTTTTTAAGTATGAGCTTCAACAAAAACAAAAGGCCTAAATTATTGCTTTGAACTGGCGTAGATCGGTGTGGTTCTATTAAAATCCCTAGAGCTACACTGATTTATATCAGTTCTGCTTCTCAAAGGGAGTTTTTTGATCATCTGGTGAACTCGTTCCTACAACAGTTAAGTGAGAGATGATAGCTATAAGATGATATAGCAGCACCAGATTGTAGCTACAGAACAGATTCTTCCAGAAGTCATTTTTCAGGTTAAGGCATTGCATCTAACGCTCATACAGGTTGCTTCACATGCGAAATTTCCCTGAAACTCCAAAGCACTTGGGTATTGCTGAGCCGTAATGCGAAATAATCAAACTGCTTACCTATTCCGGCTTTTGCAATGCAGCATTCACCAAGGTATCTGAGCACCTTTCACTGATGCTAAGAACACTAACGCATTAAGTCACAGAAGAACCTGTTAGGCAGACAGGCGTTACAATTTATGGATTCGTAACATGGCGTGACCCAGGCTGCTGAGCAAGGCGTGCGCAACACTCGCTGGGCTCTGTATTGGGGCGGATGAGAATCTCTGCTTCCAGGTGTAAATGGTTGCCATGCGAAGGCATTAAGATCAAAGCTTTGCTGTTCTTGATGAAGTATAAAAGACATTACAGTCCTACATCATTTCTAGAGTAATTCCTGGATCGTTTCACAAATTCGTTTGCATGCCTGCCTCAAATTACTGATGTACGTCAAAGCCATGAGCATGCGCAGAATCACAAGATTTCCTTTTCCAAGTGTCATGCTCACTCTGATGGACTCTCTCTCTAGATAATACGTACTGCATGCCAGGCTGTGATACACGGCGGTGGCAAAATAGACAAGTTCTGTTACTCTCTGGCGTGTGAATGTAGGTTCGGAAACTGGTGATCGCTTTTTGTGCGGCCACTGCATTGTACAGCAGAAACTATGGATTTCTAAGAGGCCTGTATTTCACACGACTGCGCAGTAGCCGGTTTAGTATAAACCAAAAGGCGTATGCCCTAACTGAGCACGTTTGGGCAAGCCTGTGGGCAACCCAGAATCCTAATCTTGAGAAGTATGACATTCTCCTATCCGTAGTAGTAAGGTGTGGATTCCAGAAGTCAGTGTCAGCACCAGAGCGTACTGAGAAAATCATGTAAGAACGAAACCAGGAAAAGTCTATGAAGTACAGCCGAGATTTAGTGGATGGGAGAGCTGCCTAATGTTAAGGGACGATGAAGACTAGCAGCCTCCTGACACGTACATTTCTGTTTCGTTTTTCCTCCTCTTCCTCGTGGCCTTTTCCATATTTGAACAGACCTCTTGCCTCGCGTAGTAAGTCCTGTTTATGTGACCTTATGGCTTCCACTTTCCAAAGCAGCAGAGACTGCTCTTTAACTTGTAAACTTACCTCTTTATGGTAGCTGTCTTTGATGCTGACTTTTTTTTTCCCCCTGTTGTCCTTCAGACACTTCTTGCTAGGAAAAGTAATCCTGTACATAACCTTCATGTTCTCCTTCATTTCTTACACAGATGTTGAGGCTTATCTGGCTGGGCTGATCTCTCACATCTCATCGCTAATCTCTTTTGTCAGCTTGTCCATTCTTCAGATGTTATCTATTCTTTTGAAGTTCCTCACTTCTGTCCCTCATATTCACTGAAGGAACAATGACAAAAGATCCAGTGAAAATAGCAGCATGATTTTACATATTTCAGCTCTTTTTTTAGACTAATGCTACATGTAAAGCATTCTGGTCTTCCTTGTCTCTTCTACCCATTGTTTCACACCTAGGATTTATTAAGACTGTGTTGATTAACAAGGGATAAAAAAATATATCTTGTTGGGCTTGTCTGCAGTTGAAAATCATGTCTCAGTCATGATGGAGGACTCTGTTCCTTTTATATTTTTTCCTTGTTATTAACTCTCCCACACCAGCTGTCTTCAATAGAAAGGCAGGCAGATGTCTGCTGACAGCTGTATTTAGAAATTAAAGTGCTTTCCAGATTTGAATCCAGGATCTAAAATTTTAAGATCAATGCACAGATACTGTGGAGGTGAGAACTGTTGTTTTCAACTGGGTTTCATCTGAGTACTACATTGATCTATCGTTCCAATCAGTGTTTCATCATGTTCCTATCCTAGGAAAATAGCAGCAGGCAAAACTGCACTGCTTCACAGAAGCTCAGTGAGCTGATATTTATTTTTGAGAAGATGCCATATTTTCGAGAAATATAATACAAATATATCAGACTGATGATGTAGTAATCCTTATCTCTGAGGAAGTCCACCCAGGAGGAATGTTAAACTGGCTTCATATGTTTTCAGCATTAATTAGCATTCCAGATAGATTACCCAGAGTCTGAGCCCTTGGGTTGCACCAACACAGCATCGTATTTCAGAGCTCTGTAAGCACAGTAAAATTCCTAATCATGTGTTTTGTTCCTCTACCTCTGGCTCTTGTAGTCAAATATCTGTCAAACAAGTCAGTCAGAAAAGTTAAACATATTTATAAAGGCCTAAAGCCATTTTCCCAAGTGAGCCGTGCACCTTGTGGTATAGAATTTCAGAACAGGGAAGAGCTTTTATGTTATTATTATCAATCTGTTGCAAGATTGATTGTTATTATTATGCAACCTGTGCTGCAGCATCTGGGTATAAGAGAGGCTCCTGCTTTTCTCATTGTGATTGTGGGGGGAACAGGTTGTTCCTGATTGTAATTTCAAGCTATGTTGTGAGAAATAAAAAATTGTTTCTCAGGTGGGTTGGCCCCAGCCAGCAGCCAAGCACCCACTCAGCTGCTCATTTACCCACCTCTCCCACAGGATAGGCAGAAAAGAGAAAGGAAGGCAAGAAGGCTAAGGGAATCCAAGATAAAGACTGTTTAGTAAGTGAAACACAAAAGCTGTGTGTGAAAGCAAAGCACAATAAGGAATTTATTCCCTCCTTCCCATTGTCAGGCAGCTGTCCAGCCACTTCCTGGACAGCAGGACCTAAGCATGAGTTGCTTGGGAAAGCAGATGCCATACTCACATCCTGAAATCCTCCGCCTTTCCTTGAGCTTTTTTTTGCTGCCTACATCATACAGTATGGAATATCCCTTTGGTCAATTTGGGTCAACTGAATCCCCACCCAACTTCTTGCCCACCCCCAGCCTCCTAACCAGGGTGGCAGAGTGGGAAAAAGAGCCTCAAAGCTGTGCAAGCACTGCTCAGCATTAAGCAAAGCACAAGTCTGTTACCAGCGCTGGTTTAGCCACAAATCCAGAGCACAGCACCCTTCTGGGCTGCTATGAAAAATGTTCATTCCATCCCAGTCAGATGCAGTCCACTTCCTCATCTCCGAAGGAAGAGCTGTTGCTACTTTTTTTTCCCCGAGTCCAGCAACCATAGGCAGTGGTCTTCTTCATTTAAACCATCCCAAAAGCATGCATCATTTTGGCACCAAAAGGTCAAGCTTGGTGAACAACACTTGAGGTCAACCACTGCCAGTGGCCAGCGCTTGATGTCCGAACAACGCACCCCACCTTCCTTTCCCCCACGTCTACTCAGAACTCTCCTTGATGGGGTGACAAGGCTCTTAACTGCCCTCAAATATGGGCTTTGCCTTATAATTCACTCCTCGGCCTTGCGTGTTTTACTGTTGTACCTTGTGTCGCAGCTCGTTGAGCCACGTAATAATTCATGCAAGCATCACCACTGCTTCCCGTAGTAAAAATGCTTGGCATCCAGAGATGGCACGATGGTAAAGGCGGAGTGCTTGCGTCAGGAGCAAAGGTCTCTAAAGGCTAAGAAATAGATTAGTAAAAGCTACAAAATCAGCATTATATACATTATACAATACTTTTGTGATGCATTCCAGATTCTTGTGGGAAAATTAACCCCTAAACTCATCATCTGTCCATTTTTAAAAACAGTTTTGGTTCTGATAGATCATGTACTTGAAATTCTAGTTAAACAGCTTATGAGATGCCTATAAGATAAAAGAGCTTTATTCATTGGAGAGTTATCTTCTCTCAAACCTATTAAAATTTCAAGTATCAAACATTCCAAGTCCCTGAGCCAAAATTCATGAAGCTTTTGATACATTATTTTACATAAACAAACAGCCATTGTGCCTGATGAATTGATGTTGAATGTGTTATATTAAATTCTTAGATTCCCTGGTTGCTCAGACGGGATTGCAGGATTGTCTGGTTTTACTTCTTGTGTGATGCAGTAAATGATTAATAGACTAATTGTTCCTAGGATATTGTATCTGCTGTTCTTCAGATTCAAAGCTGATCCCACTCTGACAAGCTTCCCCCAACTTCTCCTACACTTACTGAAAGTAATAGACTCGTGCCTTTCGCTTTCAAAAGTAATTGAACTAAATGTGAAAGTCTAGATTGTCTCTACACTCTCTCTTCAATTCTCCCACGCTACTTCTTCCCCTCTCCTAGCACTTTCCAATAGCTTCATTGCCTTTTTTTTTTTTTTTTTTTTTTCAGTATAAGTCTCTTAATTTTAGCTTGGCTGAATGCCAACACTTATTCTTTCTTCCTGATATTGCTTTGGCTGCTAGGTTTTCAATTGTCGTGATTTCACATGATCTACTTCTCTTCAATCCATACCCTATATATCTCTTTCTTCATCGTTTTACAAAACTGTCTCTTCTTACTTGCTCTTCAAAGTACGTGTATCTTTCTTTGTCCCAGTTCTTTCCTAAGCTCACTTTCACATCTGCTTCAGCCCTACTTTCCTGGTAACTTTTTCCTCATTTTCCCACTGTTCATCCTCTGCACTATGTCTTTTTTTTCTTGCATCTCATCCTCCCTTGTGACTTCAGAACATTTTGGTTGGACCTAAAAGAGGATGCTGGCCAAAAGGAAGGTTTGCGATGCCAGCTTCCAATCCCTATGTGCAAAATGAAGGAGTTTGATTTTTTTTAAAAAATTGCTTTTCCCTCCTCTATGTAAAAGCAGATTCTGGCCATCAACCAAAGATTTTTAAGTACGTTTCTCAATTTTGCAGGGGCTAAGAAGCACATCCCTTTTTATTTCTTGGTGTTAATTTATCATTCTGTGGCAAATTGTGTGGAAAATTACTTAAAGACAAAATAGGAGAACATCAGATAAGAACTTTCTTGAAACTGATTACTGCAAGCAAGGAATTTTCCTCAAAAAACAGTAATGACATTAGTAACAGATGTTAAAGCCAACATTTGCTTCTGTTTATATTTGATGCACTCATTAAATATAGATTTAGGTTGCATGAGCTGTTCAGAAAACATAAAATATTTAGCTGCTACTCCAACGTTAATTTGTGGTCACAGGCCCCGTGTGCATAGTGGGATGTGGTATTACAATATTGTTCTGAAGACCACATAGAAGATGTGATGATACACAGTTCTTGAGCTCTGATATTCTTCCTAAAAATGGTACTGGAATTCCAGCCATAGCCTGTGACGTTTCTACGTGGGCAAAAGTCTGCCTGTATGAAAAAACACAGAAGCAAAACCAAGCGTAACAAATGACACTGATTAATTACACAAAAATTTTATTGCACTCAACAAACGATAATGACAGCTACCTACCAGAGTGGCTGAACTTTATCTGTTATTATGATACTTTGTAAGGCTGTATGTAGAAAACCAATTTCTGCAGCATTTCCCAAGGAGCTACGGGTTTTTCTTGCGGATGTAAAAACCCTTTCAGTGTAAGGACAGAAAGATTTAGTCAAGTGGTGTATACTGCTGTTCTGCAGATTTCAATTTTCCCTTGGCTGTTTGAAGAAAACAGAAAGCTTAATTTGTGTTCTCTGGCTATCGTAATCCAGCCAAACGATTGTATAAGTAGCTGGCCAAAACCAGAAGATGCTGGCTTGGCTGAAATGGTGGAAGCAGTAGCCCGAACGGTAAGGAGCCTGGGGAGAAGGAAATGAGGCAGCATTATTAGGCAAGACTAGGGAATTCCTGTTGTCAGGAAGGCAAGATCTATAATGACCTTGGCTAGTCATGGCCCGATGGACTAAAGGAAAGTAGCCAAAGGTAGGTGCTGAAGTTTGGAGCTGTTTACGCTCCAGAAAAGTTGAAGTTCCCAGTTAAATTTTGTTTGAACAAGCAGAGCAACACAGATGAGTGAGAAGGCCCTGGTGGAAGGAGCTACCATAACCTCAGTTTATACTGATGAAGACATAAACAGGAATTTTAGCTGTATGGAAAGCTGGAGAAAAGGTGGGTTCGTGGAGGATATTTAGTAGAAGCAGGCAATGCCGTCTGTTTCTTTACTAAGTACCCTCCTTGGAACCACCTTTTCTTCTGCTTTCCGTATAACTAAAATACCAACCCAACCAATCCTCGGTGGAAAGATGGCTAAAACAAGAAGGGGCTTTGGGAAATAAAAAGGTCTTTTCCCAACAAGACAGCAAACATTTTGCTGTGTTAAATTCAAACTAATGGCAAGTCTTCCAGGAAAAATCATCAGAGAGATGGACTTGGTATTGTCAATCCTGCACATCCAAACACAGTCATAGGATGGGCACAGAGATCGTTTTTTATTTTCTCCCTCTCCGTTGATGTTTACACTTTAGGTTTAGCCTTTTTCCAGTGTATTTTTTCAAGATTCTATCTGCAGTTATTCTTTTGAATACTCTCACTTTTAAAAAGTTATGCTGAGATCTGCAGATGATCCCAGCCTTAAAGGACTACAGTGTTGAAAAGTTTGAGGTAAAAATATCTGGTTGTAAATTTCCTTAACACCTTTGATTCTACAGCAATACAAAGTTGAAATTTAAGGATAATTATGTTGCTAACTAAGGGCGTACTTAGAACGCCCACATATCTGTTGAATTGTCCTAACAGTTTGGAGAAGTATTTAGATACATCCTGTGCCGTGTTATCTTTTTTAATAGAACTGAGTAGCTTTAAATGCAGACTAGTCTACTGAGGCTGCTGGTTAATGTGCCTCTGTCATGTTCAACATTTCAAGGATCATATTTCAAAGAGAGTTTATTTTAAAATTGCATTTTAGTCTACAGTTCAGAAAAAAAAATCAGCATATGGGGCTAAGTAAATGCGATCACTTTTATCCTGTCAGTATTAATTTTCTGCACAATATTTGGAATGATTTAATATTCTGTTTAAATAAAATACTTTCAGTTCTCTCAGTGAAAAGATAGCACAGCTTTTGAATGTACGCATTGCCTGATTTGCCTGTGTATAATATCGGTGCCTGCTTGCTTCCCAAAGTCCTCTCTGAGCGTAAAGCTGAGTCTGTGAGCAGATTTTTACTTTTAGCTCCTCCAAAGTGGGGGCTGGAGAGGCAATAAGAGCTGCGAGTGCTGCTCCGCATTCCTACGGTAACTTTTAATTCTGAAAGCAGAAATGGAAAGTACGGTTGTCGCTGTTACATGCAAGACAGTTGAATATAGGAGCTTGTTCGATAAAATAGTTGAATGAATTACATAAATTTCAGCGGCTTGAATTCCTTCAAAAAATAAAAGGAATTAGATTATGCGTACTATAATTTTTGTAGCTAAAGCTGGCGTAATCGTTGTCTCAACTCGGGAAACTATCTTCCTATTACGATTTTTGCATGGTTTAGCGAGTCTGTGTCATGGTGGTAACAGTCATGCTTGGAGATTGTTTTATACTCTCTACTGAAAGAAGAAAGCAATGAAGCGTCACTTTTTTTTTTTGGTGCTACATAAAATGAGGCTGTAGAAAGAGAAATAAAAGCAGACAGATTTTGCTTCTGTGTTTAATCAATCAATAAGTGTAAGGAAGCTATTTTAACAAAAAAGCACGCTCGACTTGTAGGGTCGTGCTTCTTGTGGAGTCAGCAATTTATTGAGTAATGTTATGGCGCAACTCCCAAAGGCACAACTGTGGGGAAGCTTCTCGGGCATTCCTTAAGATTTAGCAGCAAGGGCAGCTCTTTCACCCAGCATCTCAGGCTTGTCCAAATCACATTTAATGTAAAATGGAGCGCGTGTCTAACAGGGAAGGAGATCTTGTTTGAGAGTATGATAAATGTCTCAAAGACCCGTTTGCCGTATCTGTAGAAGGGAAGCAATTCAAACGTGATGTTAGGGCGCTATAAAATGAATGGCATTGCCAGCCTTTGCAGGTTGGCTACAGGGAAGGATGCTGTTTACGTGGGAATATTTATGTATTATGTTTTCTTTTGCTGCTGGTAGCATTTTCTGATGAGAAAATTTTTCTCTTTCTCCTTTTGCCTCTGTACAACTTAGATGGTTTTAAGAGCTGGAGTTCTGTTTCCCCCCCACACATTATGTCCTGATCTACATTGAGGAGCATCTTTCCTTATATCCTGCTTACGGGGGAGGTCAAAGCCTGGAAGAGGGGTTCAGAGAGGCTACGGGATTTCCATCCCTGGAGGTTTTCCAGACTCAGCAGGATGATGCCCTGAGCAACCAGATCTAATGTTGAAGTTAGCCCTGCTTGTGCAGGGGGTTGGACTAGGTGACCTTAAAAGGTCTCTTCCAACATACATTTTTCTGCTTTTCTGTGGTTGTTAGAACTGAATTTTCAGGATTTTTTCAGGATAATTAGAAAGGTGAGCTGATAGCCCCAAGACTAATCTATTTTGACACAGGAGTGACGGATGGGAGTATATAATTAATTTCTAGAACAGGCTTTTATTGCCATTTTTCAATACATAACCAAGGAATTAGACTTACAGACAAATAGGGGGGTGGGATGGTTTAGGGCTAAACCAGCACAAGGTTGTGAAGGAGGAGTAGCTCTCTCTAGTGACTGGAATCTCTGCCGCCCATCTTTTGTTTTGTTTTTGCCAACCCGGAGGAATTTGGAATGATGACATCTGTTTAGTTTGTTTTGTTTACAACCCTGACATGTTAATATATTTTCTGATCGCTTCCAATGTGCAAGTATACAGTATTCCTACAACTAACAGCTTTCAGGTAACTGTTTATCAACTTGCTTAAAGAACAGCTAATGAATTACCCTATCCAAGCTTTCATAATGTATTTAATAAGTGGTTTATAAAGAGATTAAGGATATTGTATTGCGGTTTTGTAGAGCTGTCTCAAGGATGCGACTTGCTAGTTTTGTTGACTCGACAAAGAGGTGGAGGAAATGAAGTTTTAGTTAACCTTAAAAAAATGCATCTACTGTTGCAAAGAAGAATGCATACACCATTCGCAATTCCCTTCCTTTTATCAACCTAAGAATGCTCTGTAGCTTGTTACCAACTAACAAGTGGAGAGGACATTTAAGAGATCAGGAATGCAGTAAAATTTATGGTTTAGGGCCTTTTGTTGAAGATAGTATTTCTAAGCAGTTAAGAAGATCCGTAGTTTAAGGAGTCTGTGATATTCACCCCTCTAAGTTGGAGTTACACCTCCAAGCTTCAAAGCATAAAGCCAGTCCTCCTGTTGCCACTGTTGATCTCTCATTTGCACGGAAGCTGTGAGACTGCTCCAGGGTGGACTTCCATAATTCACTGTAAGAGCAAAGTGGGGCCTGTAATTCACAGAAGCCTCGGGAGCTGCATTTTATAGCAAGGGCACCACATTCAGCGAAGCACGTGGGTGTACCATCGCGCGATTTCTCCTTCTGTCCTTCTTTGACTAGTGCAACCCCTTCACGAGGTTTCAGTAGAAGTGAAAAGAAGGTACGAACTAGCAACAAGACTCGCTTGAGGACGTTGTCCCTGATTTTCTGGTCCTGTTGCAGAAACGCAGCTCAGTGGTCTAGTAAATTGTACGGCTGAATTAATCGCTTTTGCGTTAAGTTTGAAGATTCCTTTGTTGTATTCTTGCATGAACTGAACTACTATATGGGGGATGAGGAAGAGAGGAACAAAAAGGATTGTCCATATTAGAAATATGAATATATTTGGCAAGGTGAAAGAAATGGTTTTATTTAACATAAAAATCACTGTTCAGTGATGTAAAAAACAACTGGAAGAGTGCAGGAACAAAGGGTTCTCCAAATGTACCTAGGGCAAGAAATAATGGAAGCAGATTTCAGCAAGGGAGTCTGAGGTTAGATATTGAGAAACAATTTCAAACTGAAGATTGTGAAGCATTGAAATAGATTGCCTGGGGAGACTGCAGTATTTCCATCTTTTGGAGGTTCTTAAGAATAGATTAGACAAATATCTGACAAGAATAGTTTATATATACTTGATCCTGCTGTGGGGACTTAAATGACCTCTTAAGATACATTCCAGCCCTCCTTTTCTCATTCTTTGTAAATAGTATGAATTGTGCAGACTTCTCAAGATGTTTGCTGAAAATCAAATTTTCTATATTATCTTTGTTGCCACAATCAAAAATGCCTTGTGTTCACAAATGCAATGGATTATGTATTACATTTGGTCATATTATGTTTGGTCGTTATGTTTGGTGTTGATTGGATAACACTAATTATTATTGCTAAATACTAACAGTAAAGTAGTTCGAGGTAGGGAAGACCTGATTTAATATGCCCCAAGAATAGACTTAAGTGGACTAGTTTTGTAAAAAAAAAAACCAAAAAAAAAAAACAAACAAACAAAAACAAAAAAAAAAATTCAGTGAGAAAAGTTACAGAAAACCCCCATATATCTCTGATTACATCGCATGGTCTTCGATTAAAATTCCCTCAGAGAAATATAATGGGAAATTTATGACACTTCAGTTCAAACAGACTTTCATTTTAATTCCAAGATTTGTATGGTGTTTTGTGACATAAGTCAAAGCACAAAACACAAGAATGGGTTTTGACGTGTCACAATGTGATTGATATGTGAAAATATATGATTTTAAAAAAAAAAAAAAAAGTTGTGAAAATCAGTAAAGACAACTTTTTTCTAGTAGAAATTAGGGCACTTTTTTTTCTGGTCAGATTGTCCCTCGATTGTTTTATAGCGAAACCCTTGGATGCAATGCAATGACATAACCTTGTTTTAACATACAATTATATATGTGTTACTGGAAAGAGCTGTTCACTGGGTTAGGATGCTGACTGCTAAGCCTGTTCTTCCCAATTCAGTGTATTGTTTGCATTTCAATTTCAATTAATTGCATTTCTTTTTCACCTTTCATACTGTCACTTTCAAACAAGTCAGTCTCTTTAGCCTCCTTGAAAAGCATAACAGAATAGCCAGTGCTGATGCTACAGGTGGAATAATTGAGAAATTAATAGTGTAAGCTAGGGACTGTGAAAAAACAGAATTTTAACAGTTAAATTCTTTATGACTTTTCACTTATTTGCCACATGTTATTAAGAAATCATTTGATTAAACATTAAATGTTGCAGGTAGAGTGTGAGGGGTTTTTTTCTTATGGGCTCATTAGTTATTCCCCTGTGATTTTCTTTTTCTTTTTCCCTGTAGACCATTAGATGCTACACCTTTAGATCATTAGGTACTGCATCTTTACACCTGACTCTAAAGATTATCACCTGGGTTTATCAGGTGGTGGGTTGGATCAGGGAATGAAGCAATAGATAAATTGGTTCTTCAGAACTTGCTTTGCTTTTGCCACTGAGGAGCTAACAGGAGCTGGTAGACTTGACTTTCTGATGCATCCACATAGGAAAAATTTCCCAAAAAGTAAGTAAGTCTTAGAGTATTATTTATGTTACAACAATCTTTACTGTGAATTTTCTGCTGTATGGAAATAGGGTTATGTAGTAATAGGTAATGTAATGGATTTAAGAATATCCAGAAAGATTTGAATGTGGGGAAACTGAGCTCTTTTTACCTATTTAACAAAAGCATATTAGTCTGCAGTTTGCAATACAGAGCAACAGTGAAGAAATAGTCATAATCTGTTTAAGTGATCAAAAGGAAAACATACAGTTCATTGTAAATATTTTTTTTTTAATAGATTAAGAGTACTCTGCTAGCTGGTATTACTGAAGAGAGAGGACTTTGTTCTATGGGGGGGGAATAGATAATGAAATAGCTTTGAGAATATTGTTGGTTTAGATAAGAAATGACAGGAGACAGATAAAAGCAACTTAGATCTCTGTATCTGAGATGAGAAAAGAGTTTTCCATAAATGCTGAGAGAATAAATAAATTATGGTCCATTATGTCTCACCATGACCAGACTCAACCAATTCATTGGGGCTGTATAAAGCCATTGTGTATTCTGGAAAGAAGAAAAGTGATGTCGTAGGGTGCAAAATACAGTATCGGAGTAGGAAATGAGGCAGTGATATAGGCAATTACTGGTTTTGTAATGCGTAGAGTTGGCCATTTGGCATTTCCTATGTTTTCCGAAGTCTTCTCCTCATGTGGGACAACTGCAGAGTCATAGACCTGGGCAAGAGGAGGGCAGGGATGTTGGAGGAGAGTCCTCCTGTGGCTGCTCTGTCCTTCAGGCCAGGAACTGAAGAGGTCGGCAGCAAGAGTACAGGCACCTAAGTACCGGGCACTATATATTCAACTGTTTCAATCACTGTACTGACGTGCGGTCGTATAACGTGCATTAGCCTGTGTTTTGCTAAATCTGTGTCGCGGCCGTGGCGGTGCGTCTGCAGCGCTTGTTTCTGCCACGCGAGGAACATAAAAGGGGATTTTCATCTTCTCTTGTTTGGTTTTGGTTTTTAAAAGCACTGTGTGAAGTTGTTGTTACGATACCTCAGCTGGACATTTCTCTCGCAACCCTGAAACTGTTGCAGAGAGTCTAGTGTAGGCACAATGATTCCCTTGTGTGCTCTCTAATCAGCTGGTGGGGGTCTGGGCATTAATTAATGTTGTTAGAAGTAGGGGGGAGGGAGATCAGAAGGGGGTAAAAGATTATAAAAATACACTGTTTATCAGTAGCTGTGTAGTTTACCTTTTCTAAGCTGCGCTATTTTAAAACTGAGTGTAATTAGAAGAATAACCC